>UXGD01000482.1:0-58106 GCA_900474315.1 Torymus auratus | reverse complement strand
GTCTACCATGCAGAGGTTGGTGTTCTTTTTGATGCGTAAAATATATAGGAAATTAAAGATATAAATGAAAATCAGTGGACTAAAATTTGGTATAGTAGAAACGATATGTAGTTCTATATTATATTTTCAGAAAAAAAAAAAAAATCCTTACTAAATCCCAGTACAAATATTATAATTAACTTTATCCTCTCACCAGTATAAAAAATACAAATCCTCGAAAATACTATCATATTTTATTTAATGTATAGAATCTCATTCCTATTATAGCAGAGAATAAAAACCTTCTGTTAACTCAACCCACACCTCCTTATAACTTATGCGCAGGTTCCTACCAGCAGTGTACGAGGACGGCATCGAGAGTATCCGTCGCTCGTCAACGGGCCACCTCCTGCCAAGTGCGCGCGAGGTCAGCGATTACATTCACGAGGAGCGCGACGTGCCGCTCGCCACCGTCACGCTCATGCTGATGCAGTGGGGCCAGTTTATCGACCACGACATAACGGGTAAGCGCAGCGCGCGCCGAATTCCGCGGTCGCGTCATCATCGCCATCAGCCTTCTTTCTTAATACCGGGAAAGGGATATATATAATGTACGTGTGAGATGATAAGGTTTGTTTTGTACGGTTGCAGCGACAGGACAGAGCAGGTCGTTCAATGGTACGGTGCCGCAGTGCTGTTTGGGGAATGGTGCGGGATTCCAGCCGCCTGAGTTCATGGTAAGATTATAGTTCGTGAGTGAGGGAGGGATGGGGATTGGATCGATGTTTTGATCGGTGTGGAGTGGTTTCAGATGATTTGAATAAACCGTTATGGCGATTCCTGAAATCGAAAAATTTTACTTAATTAAGAATTCAAACCAAAATTTATTCTTTTTATTGTAACTTGCTTGGCAAGTTTCCAAAGTCTAATTAATCTTCATTGAAAAAACGACATATTTCGATACCATAAATAACCAGAAGACTAGAAAACATAGCATATAGAAATACTATATTTATTTAGCTAAAAAACTTTTTAATATCTCACAACCACAGCACCCAGAATGCCTGCCGATCGCGGTCCATCCTCAGGACAGCCACCTGGGCAGGCTTGGTGTGCGCTGTCTGGAGTTCGTGCGTAGTGGGCCAGCTCCGCGAGAAGACTGTCAATTCGGTGCGAGGGAGCAGCTGTCCCAGGTGACGAGCTACATCGACGCCTCCACGGTGTACAGCAGCAGCGCTCGGCAAAGCGACAGTCTTCGAATTTTCCGCAATGGTAATGGGAACACGTTCACGGAGAAAAATTTATTAGTAAACTTTACTTTTTTTTATAAGAAAATTAATAAAATATAGATTGGTTTTTATTTATACTAATTTTGAAGTATAGAAGAGTCGATTGAAATAGGATAAAATAAGAAATAAATTTTATAAAGTAGCACAATAATTGGTTAATTTTATTCAAGGCCTCATGCAGTACGGTAAGGTACAATCCCGTCGTCCCGTCCTACCACGCGAGGAATCCGACCTCTGCCGTCGTGGCTCATTGTCCACGACCTGCTTCAAGGCCGGTGACGTGCGTCTCAGTGAACAACCTGCCCTCATCTCTGTCCACGTGGTGTTCCTGCGCCTCCACAACCGCCTGGCCACTCAGCTCTCAGCCCTCAACCAACACTGGAGCGACGAGAAGATCTTCCAGGAGACGAGGAGGATCGTTGCAGCTATTACGCAGCATATCACGTACCGCGAGTTCCTGCCTATTGTGTTAGGTGAGTTGTAGGGTTGTTCTGTATCATTGATTTTTATCGGTTGGAGATGGTGAATTAATGATTGTGTTGTGTAAATAGGACCGGAGGTGATGAAGATATTTGACATCGAGCCGCAACGCAAGGGATATTTCGAGGGATACGATGAAGCCATTAATCCCAACATCGCCAACGAGTTTTCAACGGCTGCTTATCGGTTCGGCCATTCCTTAGTTCAGCGTAGTTTCGTGAGATTTGATAGCAATCATCAGCCAATATTTAATAGTAAGTTATAAATCAAAGTCTCGGTATAGCGTTATTATTCGCTGAACATAAATAAATATTAAAGTTACTTATATCTTCTCAGACGTCACGATTCATGAAGAGTTCAGCAACCCGGTAAACATACAATCCGCAGGTTCGGTCGATCGTATTGTTCTGGGCCTGATAAACCAGCCAGCGCAACGAAGAGACGAATTCATTTCAGAGGAACTGACCAATCACCTGTTCCAAACTCCGGGCTTCCCGTTCGGCATGGACCTAGCCTCCATTAACATCCAACGTGGTCGTGATCACGGAATCCCACCGTTCGCCGACTGGCGCCAACCATGCGCACTGAGTCCGGTACGCACTTGGTCCGACCTGCAGCGTATGATGTCGCCTGAGACAGTGAATAAGTTCCGCGACCTATACTCCAATGTCGAGGACATCGACCTCTTCTCCGCTGGTTTAGCCGAGAAGCCTGTGGTGGGCGGATTGGTCGGACCGACGTTCGCGTGTATTATAGCTCAGATGTTCAGGAACCTGAGGAAAGGCGATAGGTTCTGGTATGAGAATCCATTCGTGGAAAGCGGTTTCACTCCGCCACAGCTCCAGCAGATCAGAAAAGTTACTCTGGCGCAGATTCTTTGCAAGACTACGGATAATATTGAGAACATCCAGCCATTCGTCATGCTTGCACCTGATAATCTTAGGAACCAGAGGATATCTTGTGATGATCCGATTTTAGATCAAATCAATTTGGACCCGTGGGTAGAAAAGCTGCTTAAGCGTAGTCAGAAGTCCAAGGCAATGAAGGAACCTACCGATGAGACTGTTGATAAAGTAGAAGAAGTAGAAGAAAAAGAAGAAGTTGTGAATGAGGGTCCTGAAGCTGAGTCAAGGAACGCTGCAAAAAATAAACAAAACCAAAAAAGTGGCAACAGACAGCGACCAACTACGAATCGAATCAATCAGCAGAACCGAATCATTATTAGGCGACCTGTAGGACCCCACGAGAACTTGACCATAGTTGTCAACAACCATGCAGTACACTCTCCCGTATTCGTCAGCGACTCAATATACGGCTCGAACTTCCAGATAAACCAGTTTCCCAGTGGAGACTTTGAATACCATCGACCCACAAACTCCCCTTACAGACCAAAACCAACGACGCAGCGACCGTATGACCAATCGGAACAGAACACAAGTCCGTACTATCCGCACAACTTTGAAGATCCACATAATCCAAATCCTCCGATCTACGGGCTGAGTCCGAAACCGTTGAACAATTATTTTCTGAACAACGATTTCTTTGCGCACAATACACCAAACGCGCCGGGCAATCGTCCGTCGTTGGAACAGAATTATAATTTGAACGATGACGAGCAAGAGACGCCTTACGTAACTACGAAAAGACCTAAACCAACGAATAAACCTACGAGACCACAGGTTCAGCATGGTTATGGAGCGAGTCAGCAGGATGCTTATGCGACGACGAAGAGGCCGAAACCTAGACCAACTGCAAGACCATCGGAACCTAATTATGGTGGAAATCAACAGGATTCTTATGTTACAACGAAAAGACCGACGACGTATCAAACCACGACGAAGTCGTATTATACGCAGAGTAATCAACAAGCCGAGTCAAATTATCAACCGAGACCTGAACCACCTTACGAACCAAATACCAACAGGTAAATACGATTACAATTAACTGATTTTTTGTGCTCAATTTTTTCTTTTTCTTAACTTATAAAAATGTTGTATGTGATAGGCCTCAAAGTGGATACTCATCAGGAGCAAATACGCAAAATTCTTACCCGAGTTTCGAAGCAAGTGAATCTCATAGCGACGAATCCAATCCAAACTATTACCCGAGACCGACAAGAAAACCAAAGCCACCGACTCCACAGTATGGTTCAAACAGACCTAGCGGACCTTATAACGACAGGCCGAGTTATGCTTCGGATGAATACTTGACGACAGCGTCAGCGCCTAGCAATCCGTATGGTAGTAATCCGTCAAATATTAAGTATCACGCTGAGCTACCAGGTACGTAATATCATAGCGAGTATGTAAATGATTTGCGGAATTGATGAAGGTATTAAATAAAAATTTTATCACAGCATACGCCAAGGAAGGTAGCATGAGTTTCAATACACGAAACGACCAAGGTGAGCATCCCATCGTCCCTCTTCACACTCATACTACAATTTCGGATATACACTATGTGACTAAAGAAAAACCCCATCAGCATAAAACGACGATTAAGGTAGATTTCGAATTACCAAAACCCTTGCCTGCTCTCCAGAATCGCGAATCCGAAGATGACCTAGAGCAGGTAAACAAGCTCGCGGATTTATCGGCAAAGGGAAATTCTTCGCAAAGTAGTAAAGTAGATACGAATCAGGAGATAGATGATATACCTCATGTTAGTACAAATGATTCAGCTGTTCAGGACAAAATAGTGTCTACGATAGAAAAAATTATTAACGAGGTCGAAATTGCAACATCAGCGGCGTCAATGAATGCAAATGAGAAAACTGAAAATAGGTAAATCAAAAAACAGTATGTGTGTTTGTAAATTTTGTAAATTTAAATACATTATAGTTTCTTAATTTTCAGTAAAGAAAATGAATCGCAGTTGCTGTCAACTACAAAGCTACCTTTGAATAAACAACCAGTGGAAAGCGAATCGACGTACGCGTCAAAAACAAGCGACGAACTCCCAAGGCCCATTAAACTTAGACCAGGAAGTTAATTATATTTATAAAAGCAAAATTGAACTGTATTTTTGTTACAACTGTGAATGCAATTGTGTAATTCTATTATTTAATTATTTATTAATTATTTACATAGTAATTAAGAGATGTAGAGAATGTAGATATTATTAAGAGTAAATTATATTAGATTTTTTATGAACTGAATAATATGTAAAATTGTGTTCAATGGCATAATGATTCTTTTTTACGATGAAATAAATAAAATACATAACAATTATAAGTAAAATAAATTATCTTTCCAACAACCATCAAAATAATTTGATTTTTTAAAGTTATAATCAAGGGTACATAAATTTTTATAGCGGAAACACTAAAATATTCAAATCCACCGCCGAATTGATTATGTGTTCCTTATCTCCGGCATCACAGAGACAGGAATGTTTCAGTCGACGGGAACGCCCTGGAGAGCGCGTTCATGGTCGGTCACCGCATGCGTGAATCATGCGCGCGTAATTTGAATTCTATTCAAATATAGCTCCTGCATAAAACAAATATTTGTTCGACAATTCAGGTTGCAATGTAGAAAATTATTTAACAAATCTGTTAATCGATTAAATTTCGATACATCCAATAAATTGACAATAAAAAAATTAAAATTATAAATTCTTTTAATTATTTAAAAATGGAAGTCAGTAATACAAAAAAAAATGGAAAAAATATGTAATTTTTTCATTATGTAGAATTTTTTACAAGATTATTTATATTCGAAATAGTACATAGTTAAAACTTAAAAATATTGAAAGTTTCGGAATTAAGTAAGTTAAACAAATTTCACTAATTCAAGAAACAATAACTGAATCGTCAAAGATATCACGTACATTATTCCAGTGATTTAGATAGAGAAAGAATTCGCGCGACAGCCACTTACACGTTGCATCGTAAATTACGTGCATGCAATTGCCAAGTCATCATTAAGTATATATATATACTTACTCAATGTTTGTTTCATTCATTATTCGTTTGTAACGGGAATTTTTGTAATACTTTTAAAATTGTTTTACATCCCAATTTAACTATTTGAATATTCTTAATCTATGTTATAAACACATTAGTTTTAAAACGTGTTTTAAAATATATAACGTTCTCATTCAATATATTTATATCAATGGTTAGAATGACGTTATATAAATATTTTATCATTCTATACTTCTAACTTTATCATATAAAAAAAACTTGACAGGAAAACTTCTTTAGTATATTATGATAAATGAGACTTTTTCGCGATAAGCAGAAAACTTGATAGTAATAAGAAGTCAAGCACGATGAATGATAATGCATTACTAAGAAAGTATTTCCTGATAAGCTTATATCTATTTTATATATTATTTTTTGTTATTAATTATTTCATTTTATTAACCAACAACAAAAATCACGTTTTATATGTAATATATACCTACAATTAATTAGATTTTACGATAATATAATCAATGATTATATTATCGTATTTTAAGAGTTCAATGTTCGAATCGAATTAATAATATTATGTATATCAACTTCAATTTCATTAAAATTTTTGAAAAAGTCCAATTTATTATAAATTCATAATTTTCCTTCACCATAATTCTCAATCTACCTGGCTTACTAGAAACGAAAGATTGTTTGCAACCTTCTTATATATTTTCTTATCACGATGTCTCGATAATTAAACTTTGCGAGGATAATTCCATTTTGAAATTAAAGTATAAAAAAAAAACTAAAAAGATGTTATAAAATGTAAAGTAGGATTACACAATAAAATGATTGAGCGACATAGAATGACATATTTTTAAAGTAGTACACTGTAAAATTTGTAAAATATATGTTTATTTATATCCATCTACATTCAATAAAATCTGTTTAATAACTATCGCCTCTACATATCGATATAAAACGTATTATCATAATGAAATTTCCCACCGTATACCTATAAATTTCCTCCAAAATCGTTATCTTAAAATACTTATTATCTTTCCCAAAGAACCATAATCTACTGCTACTACACATACATATCCTTAAACTAACATTTACTCAGCTTCCACTTAACATTTCCGTAAGTACACCGAAAACTTCGAAGACCCAATCAAACCTTACAACAGACTTCTCCTACTTACATGCATATACATATCGGAAGTGCATCGCGCGCCGACCACGAGGCCGAGAGCCGATTCATTCACCCGCGCTCTCCCACATATACATATCACATCACGACGACGACGACGACGACGACCCATAATACTCGCGGGGCTTCCCTACGCCTCTGCTTCTTCCATTGACCACTTATCCGAGCTTCCGCGTTTTAGGTCACACACTGCGAGGAAAAAAAATCCCTGCCCGTATGCATGCATGCATGCACGCACGCATGTGCATATATGTATCCATATCGGATCGCATAACGCCGTCGTCGTCGCCGAGGGGGAGCACCGCAGCAGCTCCGCTTCTCTCGCAGGGTTAGCGCTCGCGTATACCTATACTTATATATATATGTAAGCGCGAGAATAAAAGGCAAACGACCGCAGGGCGCACGCGCTCAGGCCGTCGTCTGCAATACCACAGCGACTCGCGCATTTCTATCCCTATACGAATCTACTTTTCCACACAACAATAGTTAACAAAAACACGCTAAAATGTAACCTAATATCGACAAAAACAATAAAAATAATAAATAAACAAAAGCATTTACACATTCACCTACGAGGCAATCAACACCATTACAGCGCCACCCTGAGGGTTCACACTGAAAGCTATCTGCTGTAGTACCGCTCGCCGCTCCGCTCGTGTTGCCGAGGTGAGTCTCTCGCGTCGCTACACCACCGCACTGTCTCACTCCCTCCCGCTGATCGACTCTCCTCCTCTCTCGCGCACAAGAGAGTAGACTGGCTACACTATACACACACAGAGTTCAGTCGCTGGCGGCAGCGCGTCCCGGGCGCACGACGACGCGCGCGTCTGTCCGAGCATATATATATCCCACCATCATCATCATCGTCTCTCTCTCTCTCCCTCTCAATTATATCTGTACAGATACTCAACTCCGGACCTTTTATACCCAGATTCTCGCTGATCTATATATTATAAACGGGAGCGCTACGGCGCGCGCGAGTGCGGTGAGAGTGTGTGCCTGTGACGATGACCCGTAGCATTACAAGCAAGATGCGTTGTTGCTACATGCTAATCGTCCTGATAGGGACGATAATCAGCACGGGTGCAGTGGACACAACGACGATGATAAGTGAGAGCCTGGAGCGCAAGCTGAACGAGACGATGGCCGGGCAGTCGGTTAAGTACACGCGTGTCAATACCACGGGACTGCCCTACAACGCCTCGACGTACTTCAACCCCAGAGGCATGAGGCAGCTATACAACATCACCAACACCTTCATCGACTTGGTACAGCCGAAACAGGCGTACCCTGAAGGTTCGTATTATCCAAGTATATATACCGGGGGGGCGCGAACTCTCGCTAGCTACACAGCTCCTTTGTCTCTCTTTCCTTCTCTCTCTCTCTCTCTTCTTCCTGCGTGTAGGTATATATGCGTGCGCATGTGTATATACCCAGAGAGAAAGAGCGCGCGCCCTACGCGCGGCTGCGTTGTTTTTCTTCTCTCCGCTCTATAACTGTGTGTGTGTGATAACGGGAAATGGCCGGGGGAGAACGGCAGTAGCGGTGATAACAGCGCGTCCGCTCTCTCTCTCTCTGTGATAAGGGCCTGGCTCCTACTCTCGTTCTCTCCCTTACACACAGACACATCCGTGTTCCTCGTCTTCCGGGTAAAAAATCAACAGCGTCGTCGTCACCTCACCTCGCCGATGAATCACGACGAGAGAGTCTGTAATAATAACGGCACCTCGCGCTCGCTCGCTCGCTACGGCGAAAGGGGAACGCGACGCTGTGTGTCTGTATCTACCTACCTAGGAACAACTCTCCTCTCTCACACATTGTCTCTGTCTCTCCGCGCGTACATATGTGTGTGTCGAGAGAGAGAGAGAGATTCGAGGTCGTCTGCGCCTTCACCTGCAGCAGCGTGTCTGTCTGTCTGTCTCTCCCTCCGGCGAGTGAGCCCGAGTGCATAATGCATGGTGCGTGCTCTGCACACACACGTATACGTGCAGGGGTTGCTGCTGCTGATCGATTGAGAGTAGAGAATGCTGTGAGCTGGTGTCAACGACTCCGACCTCGTCGTCGGGGCTATAGGGAAAAGGTCACCGGGCTGGTCCAAAGCGCGGGTGTATGGGACGACCAGTGGGTGGGGGTATAGACGATAGAATATAACTGTAGCATTGGTTATGGCGAAGATACACTTTTTCCTCAAAAAAAAGGTCAATGCGGTGTGATGCATGCATGTATTCATGTGCTTATTAAAAACTCGGCTTGATCAATGGACCACCCGCGTACACAATAGCGCTCTCTCTTCACAATGCACTATGTACTCGTACACTTATCTCCTCCTCGACATCCATCCATGCCCGCGCGCGAGAAAGCGAACAATGAAACGGTCCTCCTATACCTATAGGCCTTCACCGAAGGGTTTCGGCGGTATAACATACATACAACACAGCTGTTTCGCGCGGACGATGCAAAACAAAACAACCGCGACGCTGAGGAAGAGCCACGCAGGTGTCTTTCACTTTTAACGAAAAATTCCCGTGGAATGATGAGCGTTTAGTGTAATTATATACCGGCGCGTTAAGAGAGCCTACTTTCGTTCGTAAGTATAAGTATGCGGTTGTTATAATAATGATCTCGCCGCGTGACGTCAACCGAGTGTAGGTCTCTTAAAGCAGCGGTTGTGACAAATCGTCCGGCTGTTTTCGAATTATATAGGAATATGACATGAGGGGATTACCTATATTTGGGCTTGCAAAACGCTTGTTATCTCGTATTTTTGGATTAGCTGTGAGCTGGGAGAGGCGATGTTTACAGGGGCAGTTATGTATTTATTTCCTTTGAGATGTTGATTGTGGTCGGCAAGTTATAGGTACAATACAAAGTAATGGGTCTGACGTTTGCACCGTTGTACAACGAAATAAAGAAAACTATAATTCAATTAACGTTAATTAACAAAGTATAGGGGAAAAAAATGTCAAAGGTACGTTAAAACTATAGCCATGATGTGTATCGTTTAAATTATTTGTTATCCGCTATTGTTGAACTAGCACACAAAAACCCTGTACATGTAGACCGACGCGGCCTTATACACATTATATATACGTTTGACTTGAAACAAGAGCAAATTTAACTTAAACAAAAAATAACATTTGTAAAGGCTTTATGGAAGTTTATAAAGACTATTTGCTCCGCTCGAGCGCATACACACACACAAGCACGTCGTCACTAGCTCGTCGTTTAAAATTAAACAAGTGGTTTTATTACAAGCCGTGTACAACTCTATCGGCCCGCTCTCGTGTACAGCGCGCGAAAATTCATCATACTTACGTCTTTTATATATTCGTACCAATCAAGCACGCGACTCCGACGTTATCACTACCGATTGCCCAACGATTATTTGTCGTATCTCCGGGCAGGACGATGACTCATCGTCTAATTAATCCACGCAGGTACATATATATACATATATGCAGATAAATATCCGATGAGCAAATGTGCCAGGGTCAGCGCAGCAACCTTTCCCTTGGTGCGTTCGCTGTCTCCGTAAGGAACATTGCTACCAGTTGCGTCAGTCGGTCTTTTCGTAACGGTAGGTATATAAACGCAGAAAAAACCGTCGTCGCGGTAGGCTGCCTCGCTCTGCTCGATATATATTTTGTATAAAAGTTCCTTGGCTGATAAGCTGGTAATCACTCTCTCGCCTGTTGTTTATGACCTTTCGTATATTTAAACTATGATTTCTTAGAAAATATATGCACATCTTTATATATCTGAACGATTGTACTTATAAATGTATATTGAAATCCGCGTTTTTTCAACTCTCGTTATTATACAGATAAGCCGAAACTTGTCCCTCTCTCTGACCCCGATAAAAAAATATCGAGCCGCAGAGTATAAAGCTCCCCACTGTATCCAAGCTCGTAGATAAAAACTCTCTCTCTGTGCGCATCTTTTACAACCGTGATCGTAAAGCTCGAAAATAAAGAAAGAACGATGACACAGCGCAAGCAGCAATCGAACTAGATGCGTGATGCGGTGACGGTGAAAGTGCACACTTTTTAATCGCCGCTTATACAATTATAATATATGTACACGCGCGCGGTAAACGAAAGTAACAGCAGTTCCCTCGCTACATGTATGTACTTTAAGAATCGAGTATTAAGGTTCGGACTCTCTCGGCTTTTTATAATAAAAATGGTCCTGAGAAAAGTTCTCACTTGAAATGTAATCCCCCGACGATGACTAAACAATGGCTCGATTATTGTCGCTTGTGCTTATATTAGTTGTTGTTTATATCGTCGTGCTAATTGTCGTTAACGGTATATAATCGAAGAGCCACGCGCGGTGTGGACTGTTCCGAAAGAGAGAACGGATATGCTGCTCGCGTGACGTAACGCGCGTATATACATTTCAATATCAAGAGATTTCTCAAAAAGTGGTCAATTCCGAATGCCAGAGTAGGTATAGTTACTCGAGTGTGTGTGTGTGGGTTTTGAAGGTTAATTAGCTGTCTGAATTTAATACGTATTACACACAAATCGCTAAGCAATGTAATTAGCCAGAAATCGCGCGCGTCTATATATTTAACTCCGCGCGATTAATTAACTACCCGCGTTATAAAATATATGTATACGTATGTGGTTCTATAAATTCTTGCTAACTGGAGTACAATGCGCGCGTTTCGAACGAAATAGAGCTTAATCCCTTCGTTGTGGCGTTCGGCTAAGCTCTTGGCCGCGCTTTTTTTTGTTGCGCGAAAGGCTACAAATTCAATTTCTCAAGTTTAATCAGTTTTGTTAAATTAGTTTTAGCGGTTCTATATACATGTGTGCAGGCATTTATAAACTGATGAGTCCGACGTTTCTAACTATTTTCTGCTGCACGTGTCGCGTGACAAATGAATAAGTAAGCGCTGAATATAAAAATGTTTTCAAAGAAAATATATTGTTATTTTTACCCTGAATTTTGAAAACTCGCATCACACAGCTTTAGAAACATATTTTAAAAGGCATACTGTACTGCCACACTTTCGTGATTGTTTACTGTTCTAAAAATAGGTGTCTACTATAGCGCGCGGAGAGCCAGAAATTATCGGTTTCCGTATATTACGCAAAGAAGAAAAACGGATGTAGAAAAATTAGGCTCGTTAGTGGCTCTCGCGAGCGACGCTGGGATTACTACTTATCAACTCTCTATAGCAACCCCTTATTTTATTTTCGAGCTTTAAAACACTCATCGAGCGGCAAAAATAAGCTTTGACACAAATTTTCCCCGGTATATACTCGCCTATCAGACAAAGTACACAGAACGATCTCGCGACAATAGCGTTCATCAAACCTCAATTTTCGCTAATAATTGTCGCGGCGCTCGTTACGTATACCTCCCCACTGTGTGTATGTAAAATTGCAAGTAATTTATAACTTTTTAAACCTCTGGCAAGTATATATACATAGGAAAGAATAATAAAAAGCTCCTTTTTAACTTACCGCAATGATTATTATTCGCCATGGGCTAAAAATATAAAACTAGTCTCGACCGTATAATAAGGCGAGTAGAAAAAAAAATCAATACCTCATTCCGTAGAATATAATTTCAAGTGCCGCGGAGAGCTCTAGAGCGCGCGACGTCAGGCCCAATTAGCTATCTAATCTAAAATGAAAAAAAATGAAATCCGGAGGAAAAAGTGTGTGAAATTCGGTTAGGCGCGAATATATTCGATTCACTTATTATTCATGTATACTATATCCGAATAAAGTTGTTTTCCTAAAATCAATTTCTACGCCTTTCCTTTCGGAAGATTTTCTTCGACAGGAAATATGTCATTAGGAAGAAATCGAAAACGGATATATATACGTTTGATACGAGCATGAGTGCACATCCGCATACATTCTTCACAGCTCGCAACTTTTTCCATTCCTCGATATATACAATCAACCCCATCCGAATTCCCAGACTGATACTCTATATACCTAAAAAAAGCTCTGGCATGCGTCTCTCTCCTTCCATCAATCTCTCTCCGTCCTATACCTCTATGTACACCACTTGACAGGCACCCCTTCGACACTTTGCGGCTGACTTCCGATCGACGAGAAAATAGGATATAGGCCTGAAGTTAGGCAACCTGCCAACCAGAACTCGGACACAGATAGAAAGAGGATCAATGGAAACCGTCGCGGTGGTCGACCGATGTTATGACGTGGCTTTATTTATGCACGAGCGTGTGTGTCTCGCGATTCGGAGGATCATCTGTGTGAATGACCAGGGGTTGGATATGGATATGGTATAAAGTTGTTGTTGTTGTTGGGCGGAAGTAGGTTAGGCTTGTTTATGGTTCTTCTTGGGACAGTGTTGTTTTTGTATGTTTATCAGTCGCGTTTGATAAAGAAAAGCGCGTACTCCATTGTAAGGTTCGAAAAAAGTATCCCGATATCGCATTCAAAGATAAAACCAACATTCGCGTGGTAAACAACACGTGCATCATACACTTCAAATTACGGTATAGAGCGAACCAACTTCACGCAACAACAAGAAAAGTGCAAAATAGCACGACTTGCTTATAAAATATTCACTTTTTCCCGCCTCCTGCAGCGACGCGGGATATTAATTTAGACGCTCGTGTGTGCTGCAGTGCGCGACAGCTGCAGCACTGCCCTTCTTTCTCTCGCGCGCGCGGGGCTCTCTTAATGCGCGCAACGAGCTTTTGTACGTTGGCTGTTTGAATGTGAGATGCAAGTGCGCTTTTGTGGAGTGACGATTGAAAGAAGTAAAAAGTAACGATGGGTGGGCCTGAAGTTTCGGGGTATAGAATATTTTGGGTCTCTCGTGTGGAAGATTTTTTTTTGTGAACTTTGACTATTCAAACGAAATCTTTAAAACTAAATTTATCGTCTTTATCAATCTAATAGACAAAGAATTGATTCGTTTCTACGTATATCCTACTCAATGTCATACCCATCAACCGTTCTACCACTGACTTGCCGTGTGCGCGGCGCACGATCGCGTTGTTTTCTATAATGAGAAATTAAACGTCATTCGAGCGTTCTATTGTTAGCGTCACATTGCGTTTATCTAATTACTTGCAACAGTAGGTGAATTCAGACGCATTTCGCCGAGACCCCGATGATTCAGACACACACGAGGGGATCAAATTGCAATTACGATGAGGAAGCGGCACACGATCGCACCTGATAAGCCTGATTTATCATAAGGAGATCTATATACCGAGTTTCATCATTGCTATAAATAATATACGTATTCGCGACAATTGAAGACAACTACGTTTCCTCGCGTATAATTTATACATTCAAATTAAAAGAATATCAAGTATCCTGCGCTGTGGAAGAACTAGGTTAATAGATTCATTTCTCTCAAATTGGATAATTACACGCGGAGATTTTTCATACGTTTTTACATGCATTGATGAGAGCTTCTTTTTTTTTTCTAAAGATGTAACACGCGTATGTATATGTGCGCATGTGCACGGAGAATTTAATTTAACGTCTATTTACATAATTGGTATTTATTTTTACGTGTCTTCGGTTAGAGAGATTTCGTATACTTTTACAGGAATTAATATATACACATATTGGAAAGTCGATATTATACACATTTTATTTTAAAAATCCATTAAGCTAACGAAGTTGTTTTCTGGATATAGCATCATATAAAGAAATTAATCTCCTTAACGGCTGCCTGAAAATATGTTTCTCAAGTTGAAACGAAATGAAATAATTAAAAATGTTTTATTATTATTATTTGAAGCTTGGTATATCAATGTTTTAGCAGCACATGATATTATCTTTATTAAATCTTGCCAACCGCCGAATACCATATTAAAAATTAACATCTTTCTCCGAAATGACAATGACATCATCACTTAGAAATACAGAAACCTCAAAATTGCTATACACTGATCTTCCTCATAAAATCCCCACACACACTACAAAAAAATAATACAGGATCGTCCTCCACACTGTCTCTCCGCGTTACGAACCACCGAAACCCGACCGCATCGACGACGGAATCTCTCTCTCGCGTTCTTTCTCTAAATAGACCCGGCTCAGAAGAAGAAGACACCCGAAAGCGCACACGCCGGCATTACTGCACTAAATAAACCCCGTATCGGCCTGGATATACATCCCGCATTATTTCACACCGGAATCCGGCAGCTCCGCACAGTTACATGCGCACGGCTAAACCGTTACTACAGCACATTCCTCGATTTATTGATCATCAATTTTTTTTTTGCACCGACAAAGAGAGAGTCCGCGTACATACATATCTGGGTGACAGGCGGCTTAGAGAACTCGCTCTCTGGCAATCGATGCCACTGTGCTCTGTATATCGTTCGCGCGCGGTTTAACATATATATATGCGCGCGTTCAAGTTAATTCTACGGGGGGGAAGAGCGACTGGAATGAGTCGTCGTCGTCGTCATATATATGCGTCAGCCAGCCTGCATGCAGTCACAAGGAGCTCTTACCACGAATAAGAAATGTCTAAAAATAAACGCTCCTACTGCTGCAGATTTAGGAAAGATCTCGTTCACGCAGCAACAGCGCGTTATCGTTCACGCGAGTATATGGTATAGTGCCTCGAAACAAGGCCTACATCCTATATCCAACCCCGCGGCTAGTAGCATTACACTCTCGCCAAGAGAACAAGTTCATCGATCCGCACGCCGCGAAGCCTCTCTTTCTTCTAAGAACGAGCGAGAAATCGTGCCGCCGCCGGCGCTGGCTTTTTTTGTCGATCCCTATTATATACAATGCTGCTACACGGCGGCGGTGGCTATGGTCCCGTGACCCTCTTTCAGGGACCTTTCTGCACCGCGCGGCGCTCCGCTTTCCTTTTGGGCCGGTATAGGTATATCACGCGTTAATTAAGCTCCGCGAGAGGTTTTTTCTTTTGGTAGGAGTGAGCTCGGTTGATCGCGTTCGTCGAACTGTCGTCGTCGCGTGATGAATGAATGGACGTGCCGGTTGTTTGTGTCTATCTTTATGGGGCTGGTTATTATACGCGGGAAGGATTTTATATCTAATCTGGCCACTTGAACGGTATTTTTTTTTTTAACGATATGAGAAACGTATATAGTGGCTGGTGTTCGCGGAAATTTGTTGAAATGTGTATACTTGGTCGGAGGAAAATTTTATTGTTGTGATTGTGTATTTTTTGTTAACATTCGAGTAGCTAGGATTTTTTACGCGGCGATTCGTATCGTTGATGTTTATTGCGAATTTCAGAAAAATTCCGCTTATGCAATGTAACATTACGCGATGGGTATGTTAAAAAATTCAATTTTTTTTTTTCGAGCAACTTTTTTTATTGTTAAATGCGTATTTCCTGTAACTCTATAAACTGTTTTATAAAAATCGTCGTATGACGTTCTATTGTAAAATATATACGGTTATCAAGTTCGTTCATCATATCCTTAATCCTAAATCACGCGCACAATTATATTACCGACGTATATACATTTATGCAAAAAAACTCGCAACATTCAGACCCCATTGCGTGTACACCGTACATATACCCGCGCCCCCAAGTCAACCACCTCTTTCTTCTTTTCTCTCTATACCCTTTCTCACTTTTTCCTCTCTCTCTCTCGCTCCCCCGCGCATCGAAAAAAAAGCACGAAAAATCAATGATCCACAGCTAATCACCATCTCTCCCTTTCTCACGTGGTGGAAAAGCGAGTAGCACGCACGCACACAGCGGTGATTCACTTCCGTTGCTACCGCGTGCAGCCAACTGAGACAGTTTTCAACGCGCGAGCGTCGTTCCTTTCTCGTGCTTTGTTCTCGCCACGCGCGAAGGCTGACCGTACACACACAACGGAGAGAGAGGATTGGGTGATAAGAGAGGATGATAAAGAGGTCGTGTGTACGCCGTGTGCGGGATGTGCGGGCGCGGGTGTATAGGGTTACGAGGATATGCGTACGTTGAGGGATCGCTGTTGTGTACAAGGAGGTGTAAAGATTTTGCTGGGGTTTGAGGGGAAGGTTCATAATGGTTCAAACTTTATTTTTTATTTTTTGTCACATGTATTTTGCATGGCATATATGATGGGATAATTAGTTAAGGTTTTATGCAAGCATACGATAATTTGTGTCTTTGACAATTAGGCAATTAAAATAAAGTGATTGCTAGACTAGGAACAATCAATCGAATCGTTTAACCGTTTCTGCAAATTATCTAATACCAAACATATTGATTTATTTATCATACAATAATTATTTATTTCGGCATCTCTGTCTGGCTTGGTTAATACATGCTAAAGTGGACTCTCTCACGCTATTGATTTATTCAATAGTTTTCGTTATCTCTCATGAGCACAAACTCTGGTATTCCGAAATGATTAAAATTCCCATTACCCCAACTTTCAGCTGAAATTAGATCATATCAAATTATTATATAAAAATATATTACGCCACATATTATTATACACGCGAGACCACACCGCCAACATTCTATCGGCCACCCACGTTAATAAACAATTTTTTTATTCACATCGCGAATAAATTCCGCACACTTATGCCGTACCATTTTTACATCTAAAATTCCGACCTGATTCCACGCTATTCGCCCGTTTAATTAAATTACCGCTCAACCTCTAACCCGCGGCTAATCGGCTAATTCCACCTACACCTACAAAAAAAAAATACACACTATATATAACCGCGAATTCATTTCCTCGAAGAAAGCCGCGCGCAACGACGACACGGCATTGACTTTTGAAACGCGCGGGTGCACGCGCATGTATATATACATATCGTCCTTCGCTCACACGCCCGCGCTATACAGCGACACATCCGACAGATGGGATAAAACGGCCTTGCGTTCAAACAATAATTGAGAACAAGTGCGTGGGCGGCTATATATACAGCACGCTCTATACCTACTACCGCTCGCAATTGCCCTACGTCTATGTGTGTGTGCGACGCCCCCATTTTCACGTACAGTTGCGCTGCTAATCCTCCCCCCGCGGTAGTATGATGGAAAGTAATTTTTCGATTAGGATATACGCGAGAACGTGTGTGTATGCGGAGGGGGAGAGAGATTGCGAAGTGGGCAAAAAAAAAAGTTTTTTTATTTCTTTGTATAGCGATATTGTAGAGAGGATTTTCAAAGATAAGAAGAAGCGCGATTATCGTTGATAGAGTCGATATATTCGCGAGTGTAAATAGAAAAAAAGTTATAGCAGATCGTCGTTAGATCTTATCTATCGAAATATTCTTTCGCGCTGTATATAACAAAAGACGCAATTAACGCTCTCTCTCTTGCTACGGCTATTAACCATTTTTAAATTCACTTGCGTCCGCTCGCCATTGAATATTCAAAGCGTGTCAAATTTTCCGGAGCGCGAACGGAAGAGAGCTTGCTTTGCGCGCGCGCGCGTAATTGTTGTTGTATTACGCATTGTCGCCGGCGCTAATGGCGTTTCCTTATTTGTTGCCAAATATAATTGCATAATTTAACGCCGCGAGAGGGAAATTTGATGCGCGTTTTTTCGAATTTCGATGTGACATTTTTATGTGTTTTCTTCTCTCGTGCTGGAACGCTGTTAATGGCGCTAGAGTGATTGTCGTTAATGTTATGTAAATTAGAAGTTATATATATATGTTGGTTGTTTTTTTGTTTCGAGTGTATTAGTTAATTGCTTGTAAAACAATGGAAAATTTATAAAGAGACGCGGAGGCGTTCTGACGATAAGAATATAATTAAAGAGATTAAAAGAATTGTATATTAGTGCGGTGTGAAAGAAAATCCTTGATTCCTCGTGGTTCAAATCACTACTTGGAACTTCTTATAATGATAAGAGAAAATGTCGAAGAGATACGATCAAAGTGATGTTAAAAAAGTAAAAAAGAAATAATAATCTTTACATTATTATGGCTTTTCATTCGCTTCTTTGTTCATATATATATATGCACGTTTCCTCTTTAGGAAAATTGATGGTACGTCAATTGAATCGTCCTGTTGTATCTATAATAGAAGCACAAAAGCCATATGCATGAAAGTAAAAATGACGTTATTATTTGATAATAAGCAAAAATTATTACCGTACTACTATTATGCCAACCGCATCTGACAGAAAAAAATGTAATTATGTTTAAACCCGATATTAAAACAGTAAAACTAACGCAAAATCCCTCTCGCATCTGTTCACAGGCATGATCCGTCTAGTCAACGGTAATCCAGTATTGGCAGACCCAGCTGAGGAATGGCGCATGATCGTGACCCACTACGGTGGTCTGGCAGGTCTAGCCGTGGTAGGTCTCCTGTTGGCCGCGGTGCTACCCTGCGTGGGTCTCTTCTTCTGCTGCTGTCGTTGCGCTGGTCACTGCGGCGCCCGTAGCGAGCCCTTCGATAAGAAACACGACCACTGTCGCAAGGTTATGCTCAGCATCTTCCTCATCTGCTTCACCACGATCTTCATGTTCGGCGTTGTCTGCGCCTTTGTTACCAACGAGCATATGCAAGACGGTACGAGGGAGCTACCCCAGTCGGTGAAGACTAGTCTCAAGGATGTCAAACTGTACTTGAGCACGACCAAGCAGGAGATCGATACCCTGCTGAAGATCAATTTCGAGGAACTCGAGCACACGCTGAATAATATACTGCACGCCAGTGGGAAGATCGTGACGGAACAACTGGCCGAGTCGTCGCATGCTGTGTCGCTGATGAAACTTAATGACATTGTTGGCGGGCTGGACAAAATTAGGGAGGATCTGAAACTGATGAACGATATGACCAGGGAGCTTAGGATCAAGGCCTCGCAGCTTGAGATATGTGAGTATGGGGCCACAGTAGGCTGAGTTAAGTTTCTGGGTGTCGCGACATATATCTGGTTGGAGTGGTAATTTTTAATTGATTAAAAAGTGTTATGTGAGTAACGATTGTCTTTTGGTTATAGGTACGCGATTGATCGAGATAGCGTATAATCGTCGTGATTGATTGAGAAGCCGTATAATATAGATGGCTGTTTCTTCTAATTATATATCTGGGCTATAATATATTTTTTACAATGATTATTATACTCGTGGAGGTTCTTCAAATATTATGTTCTTAGGTAAAATCATTAATTGCAAAAAGGTATACTATTGTGTATAGTGAAAGTTTCGTGCTTGGTATACAGATTATATAATTTTTTTTCTTATAATAGATCGTCGCGTAGTCGTTTGAGATTATCTTTCGGACTTCCCAATCAATCACGGTTATGATAATGACTGCTAAGAATGTGATATGTTTTTGCGTAATCTATATATAGATTCACGCTGTGAGATAAATAAAATGAAATTGTTATAATTAATTTTACTCAACTATTGAAGTTTCAACGTTATAATCGTCACTATAAAACATCTACAAGAGAACGATGACCAACCATACGTTATCTCGCATATTACTTTTCTTATCTCGACTATATCAGCTACTTATCGAGCAATGAAAAAACAACAGCGCTGTTATTGTTAGGAATTGCAAATTAATTTGAAAAATATTCTTCCTTTGCAGTGGTTCGCAAGGTCCATGGTAACCTGCTGCAGACCCTGACGAGCTGCAACACTCAGGACTGCCGTGATATCATGCACAAGTATGTTAGCAACATGCGCGTCCAGGTTGAATTCGACAAGGTGCGTATAATTTTCACTTTTCACGTTATACCATAACGTTTTAGAAGAGAGAAAAATAAAATTTAGATTAAGTACATCATCATCTCACGTTATATATAATATCCTTGTGTCTCATATGAGTGTTCGTTCGTTTTTTTTTCTTGCAGTACATGGACCGATACTATCCGAAGGTACATGTTAAATCTAGCGTACTTTATATGCGTATGAGTATATATTATGTTACATTGTATTACGACACTGACACGATTCTCGCTGTAAAGTTGATTTTGTATAACGCTGCAGAGGTTACTTTGTTTTTACTTTTATTGTTTGTTTCACTACAACAATTCTGGAATACATACATATATATATATACTTACGCTGCAGTAGAGATTCTGTTGAGGCCCTCTGCCAGTGAATGATATAACGTTTTTTTTTTTTTTTTTTTCTATCGAACTTTCTATTTCTCTATTTGTGTGTGTTATGTTTCGTTCGAGTATATACGAAAAAAAGAACAAAAAATCGAGAAAAGTACGTTCCAGCATCAAACTAATAACGACTCTTCGTTGACTTTTTACTCATTCCATGCCTGCCAACATAGCTTGGTTCTGTAAGTTTTGTCAGCTGCGCATGATCAGATATATACTGTAACGATTAATTTTTCGATCATCTTTCTTCTCTTTATAGTTATCTAAACCCACACAGTTATACACACACTACTCATAATTTTTAGCGCTCTTCACCGTGTAGACAGTACATAGTAGACCTTTTCGCTCATTATATTATACATTCGCATGAACTACTTATATTATATTTGATATTACTCCACCTTTAACTGTGTCAGCATTCCACCCTTAACAAAAGCCCAAATACAACCCTAATAATGTCATATCTCACAGCTGCCGGATACGACGGTGACTTACGTCCTGAACAACATCTCGCTGCTGATCGACGCGAACATCGTCGACGAGGTGCACAAGGGCATGGAGGAGTTCATGAAAATCCAACGCGATATCCAGCAGGCGGTGGAGAAAATCATACCGACGGTCAGTGACAGCATTAGAATGGCCGGCAAGTCCCTCGCGGACGTCGCGAATGACATTATCAAAGTGATCGATGGCATCAACAGGGACATCGATCGTACGTACATGCCGAAGATCGAGTACGCCAGGCGGCATATCGATCAGTATTCGCCGTACAGGTGAGAGATATTTCGTTGGTATATAGTTGAAGTGATTTCCCCCTGTAGAGAGAGAGAGAGAGAGAGCCGGGGATGTGGTGGTTCTGGCGGAAAAGTGGATCGATCCTTCTGACCCAGATCTTCTTGCCTCTCGGATGGTTTCTTATTGCAGGAGTGTAACGTGGACGTTAATTGTATAGTGAGAGCCAGAAACTGGACAATCAGGTGTTTTGTTCGAAATTCTTTTGAGTGAGATACGCGTATGAGCAAAGAAATTCCTGTATAATAGGTTGTGAGCGTTCAACGAAACTGGCACACTATAACTTTTTCGTTTTTATGGGGAACATAATGGATGATTATGTGCTACTGTGCCAGGATATAATATTTTTATAATAAGATTTTCGAGTTTAATAAAACGTATATTCATTCAACATCATAAAGAATAATACCTGTTCTCATCTTGATAAATAAAGTCAAATTTTACATTTTTTTTTAATCTTGATAATTTTACTTATGGCAACTATCATCGCTATTTTTTTTAATGTCTCTATTAAATAAACATGATATCACAGGTACTACCTCGGACTGAGCATCTCGGGCGTCCTCCTCACGGTGCTCACCTGCCTAACCTTCGGCCTCTTCTGCGGCGTATGCGGCAAGCGTCCCGACGGCTACGGTGATGACTGCTGTCACAAGGGCTCGGGCTCCCGATTCCTCATGATGTATGTACAATATATACTTTCAATGGCAACCATTGAATTTATGAATGATTAATTAACGGATTTGTGCGCAGGGCGGTGTGGATAATTTTCCTGTTAACGAGCATCCTGATGATCATCACGGTCGCGCACATGATTACCGGTGTTTTGGTCGAACGCGCGATCTGCGAGCCTCTGAAAAATCCCAAGGATAATAGGATGTTTAAGCTGATTGATGAGATGGTGCATATTAAGGATGTGCTATATCCGAACAATCCTAAGGCTGATATCAATATGAGCCATATACTCAGGTAAGGGTTTCGTGAAAAACGCGTTTTGTTATATTGATGGAAAGAAGTGGAAATTCATGACAAATATGTAATATAGATGGTCTTTTCTAGCCATGTAGCGAAATCATTTTTACAAGAACTAAATTTTCCTTTTGTAACTGATCAGGTTCTGTTTAGTTTCTTATAAGCATTGTGAAACGGTTATATCAATCTTAAAGATCCAATAAAAGATATGATTGAAGTATAAGTTTACTGAGCCAAAATGCTTGAGCCTAAAAGTAAAACTTCCTTATTGTATACTTTAGTTCAAAATTAGTCATACGAATTATACGTTACAGCTCGTGTCATCGAAATGGATCAGTCTACGAGGTCCTCAAAGTCCAGTACATAATCGACCTGGATTCCCTGAAGGGTTACATCGACCGCTTCCAGATCAACCAGACGATTCAACAGCTCGAACAAAAGATCAAGCTCTCCTCGGGTTACAAGATCATCAGTGATGGTGCCATCGGTAAGCTCAACGTACTGGCTGAAAGTGGTTTGGACGGCATCAACTTCGACCAATACACGGACAACCTCAAGGATAACATCACCACTATCAACCTCGACCATCTCGCCCGCAAATTGCGCGAGCTCGCTGCCACATTACCGAATGGCCACGAGGATATAAAGGAGGATTTGCTGAAAAACGCGTACGATCTTGAAGGCTACCATCGCGACATCGTTATTCCCATGTCGAACATAAGCAATGTACTCACTGAGAGAGCAGCTGAGTTACAGGTGCATATAAAGTTCAATCATACGTCGATGAGCGATGCCATTCACTCGCTGATCGACGAGGTGGACAAGGCGCAGAAGTTCATTTCGGAGAGTGGACCATCCCATGTCAAAATTGTAAGTGTGTTTAAATATGACTGATAAAAAAAACATTATACGCATGCCTTACAAACAGTAATAAAGATATCTTGAGGAACCCTCTTTAATATAGTTAAACGATTTGGATTATTCTCTTATGAAATTATAAGTTAAATTAAAAATCCAATTTTACATGATAATTATCGATTAAATTTCCAATACAGCTCGCAGCGGAATTCGGAAAAGCGTTCATTCAGCAAGTGACTGGTTACTTGAATTATGTGATGGGCTCCTTGCCGAAAGTGGGTAAATGCGGACCGATATCGAACGCCTATAACGCCACACTCGTCGCTAGTTGCAATAAAATTTTGGATCCATTCGTAAGTAATCCTTCATCCAAAATAATAAATACTCTTCCAGTAAAAATACCATTTTATTTATTTATATATCGTCTCTTGTAGAATGGATTCTGGGTAAGCGTGGGATGGTGTCTGATCCTCTTCATACCGACGATAGTTCTGTGCGTAAAGCTGAGCGCTTTGTATCAGAAATCCGATCCCTATCCTGGGCCACTAGTTGAAGCGTAAGTATTTCACTTCCTCTTGATCGGATTCGAATCGCGTGATGAATATCTCGTCTATCATCAAGCAGAAAGCTCCAATTTTGTCATTCTGGCTTTCAAACTTCTGTTGGAAGAATAATAATTGTCTTAATAACATTCTCTACTTAGGTCAGTTATACTTTTTGCCAAATTTCTCTTATTTTGTTTTCTCCATCTGCTTTAATCTTTACATCTTTTTGTGTAAGCGTATAGGGAATGGTAGCTTAACTAATGTTACATGATAACTATTGTGCTGTTCAACAATAGTGAACAGTATTAAAGAAATGTTCATAAAAAAGTGTTTTACGATAAGTTAGTGGTCGTATTTTTGAAAACTTTTTAACAATAAAATAATAATATATCTATAAAAGAGACATTGTTGAAACACTTTTTTATGTGACTTACGAAATCACGAATCTGATAAAGATATTAAATGCTTAAACGATCCGTTTCCAGTGAATATTTATATGACGCGTATGCGGACCGGGATAACGTGCCGCTCGCTCAGTAAGTACTGAAAACTCAAAGAAGAGAAATAAGTAATATATAGGCATGCCACCAAAAGACACAAGCAACAAAAAGCATGCGAGATTATGTATTTGAAGTGGTAATTTAACTAAAATTATGTATTGGTTATATTGGTTGGTTCTTGAGAAAAGTATTGTAAAATATTTGAATTAGTATTGTCGAATTTTAAACATGTATAATGGTATAACAAAATGGGGTTATCATTGGAATCTCATTTTATCTCTTTCCCTGCAATTCATTTTTATCTCACCGACATTCGAAAATTTCTTCCTACTGAATTTCATTTTCATAAATCGCATTGCTAACTACTCACGTAACGTATCACTGTCAGCTACAATTCATATGACACGGGGCTAAAGCTCACATAGCAATCAATCGCTCACAAAGGATGCACCATCACACGCAAACACACTTCTCTAAAAAAGAATCGCTTTTATGCTTACATCGGCGTAGATTCTCTTTTCCGTTTCCCTTTCGTGGCTTTGATCTCCTCAGCCAGGCTACATAACATGTTATACGACACCGCCGCATCAGCTACATACCGCAACTCGATAGTGCAAGTGCGCAAAGCGCAAACACGCACGTGTATCATATACAACTAGAGCACGCCGGCTAATCGCAACCGAGCGGCCAAAGAATGCAAACAGACAATATTGCCAGTAAAATGACGGTTGAATGAGAGGGATAAGTTATCTTTAGTTTCGAAAAGTAAAATGCTCTTGGTTTTATGGGACAGAAATTTTTGTTGTTGTAAAGTTATAAGGTCAGATATTTCCATTCAAACGGTAGTAAGATAGGTTACAAATTGTGTTATAATGAAAAATTCATTGTTCGCAAGATTCCGAATGGCCAATGGTCTTTTTGAAACACTTCGAAATCATATCTTCATTGTAAAAACTCAAATTCCTTGTATTTTCTGTAAAATAATCTAAATAAAAATGCAAGTCCTTAAATGATCTTTCAAGTACTCTCACCTGCTTTGCTAAAAAATCTTACGAACAATAAATTTTAGTATTGATAATTTGTTCTCTGTTTGCATTCTCCCTCATCACCTCTCCAGCAGTAAACTAATCTCTTGTTTTCATTTTCCAGCATCCACGATAAGAAGTACGCGGCGCATAGTCGCCACCACCATCCGGGCTCTGGCTACCCGGAGAGTTACGACGGCCCGGGCTATCCGCACCACCACGACCGCGAGCGCATCGCCACGGATGCTCATCAAAGCTCGTCCCATCACCACGATTCACGGTACTCGGACCTAGCGCCCAAGTAAGCCACAATTGGTCATATAGCTCACCTCCACCACCTTTTTCCTATACTGTAGATACTATACATATATTAATACATATACGAACGTCGTGTCGATATTCATAAGTTTATATATATTATACATATTTAGGTAGTTTACATTATGTTATTTACGAGTTAGGAAACGACGCTTTTTTTGTTTACACCTTTTTTTTATGTTGTCGCTTATGGAGAATTTTGGTTTGAGCGCTATATATATATAGAGTTTGGGTTTGATTCTCACACACTAACTCATTAACTAACACACACATGAATTATACAATGCGAGGGATCTCAATGCACACGTAATTTATTTATTTATTTATTTTTTGCAAGCACGAAAGGATCGATGCATTGATTATTATACGTATATGTTCTCTCTTTCTTTTCCAGACTAAAGTACCTTACAAAAAATAATAAAATTGCTCATTTTTGCGCTTACGATTGTGACAGTAAGTAGAGATATTGTGTTACGACAGATATAAACGATATGTTGTTGTACAAAAGTTATATATTTAAATGGAACACCAGAACACCATACCACATTCGCAAAAGGCCATGTTATAGCCTTAATTACGATTAAAAAAAACAACTAATTTTATAAATACGCAAATGTTCGAAAAAATCGAACTATATCGAGGAAGAACCATTGACATTCTTTTCCTCCAGATTTTTCACCTCGGAACACACGAGTAGCGATGAACAAGCTTCTCTCTGTCTCTATCTATCTCTAACTTTATTTTTCCTTAGTTTCTTTGCTTATTTACTATTTATATATACCATGTATTTTTCATTTTGATTTGCATTTGCAGCAGTTTGTATTCTGAGGGACTGTATCAAATGTACAAAGGGTCCCTCGCTAAAACAAAGCAAAATTAATTGACGTAGGCGCTCGCTCGCTCGCTCGCTCTTTATTTCTATCTATCGGTGATTCACACTCTCACACACACACGCAGTAAGTTTTGCACTTGACGTCGAAAAAAATGCTATAATATGAACTCGCTTTCGCAGCTGATATATATCAATCAATCAATCAGTCAACCAACCATACGTATTACATACCTATATATATTTTATATCATCAGTTTTATCATTCATGAATGAAGCGGCGTTTTTGTTTATATTTCATTTCGTCCACAGGGTTCCCACTCATCATCAAGTCTTTTATTATTATACGTTCGTTCTGTCTCTGTAATCTGTTCTATATGTTATTTCTTTTGTTTATTTACACAAAACAGCGCTGCCGTTTCTTTGGTATATAAGCGAAGTATTATTATTACATATATAGACGTTTTTGTTATTTTTCCGCGCGGAAGGAAGTTAATTATACATATAGTTTTTCTTTTCGCTGTTGAGAGTTTCTGTGTTGTGCAAAAAGCTTCATTGGTATATTATATCTTATTGATTTTTGCAAGGGGTGAAAATGAGAAGGAAAATCAAAAAACAAAACTAGTAAAATATTAGTCTCTAACGATACAAATAAGGTCATTTAGTCAGATATATAGTTACGTAGAATCCTCCAGCATGAAAAAAATCTTTAATTAACTTACATAAAATAAACAACATAATAATAACCATGGCCACAACGATGTACAATACTGATTCAATCTTAATGATTTCTTTCAATTCTGTCGTACCTATCGGGCCTTAAGGATAAAGTTAAAAGCGAAAGGTAAATTGACAGTCATATTTTTCTCTCTTTTTCTTAATCTCTCTCTCTCGTTTAAAAAATAATGATAGTACATATAATTAATACGCGAGCATAGTGAAATAAGCACGAGCGAGAACAGTTAATTAAACAACAGAGAGCTGTAATACCTGCCAGCAATATGGGTATATACACAAATGTCTTTTTCTCCCGGTTATTTGCAGGTGAGTGGGAACCTTGCGGGGGGGCTACTCCTCGCGACACTCGAAACGCCTTCACACGTAAGTCCGCCAACTGATGATGTATGTGTATTACGTTAAATAAATAATACATACACCCTCAGAGTCATTATGTCTCTATCTCTATCTCTCCTATAATATATATTCTACGTCGTGTACATATATATTTTTTCTCTCAATCTTCTTTTTTGGATCGCTTTTATATATACTTATCTCTGTGTACGTTCAGTAGTAGTGATTGTCATGTATCTGTCCTTGTATAAAAGCAAAAAAGTTGTAAGAAAGCAATAACTCTCATCGCATCTATCGAGTGTCTCATCTCTCTTTATCTCACTACATATACATAAACATATTATACATAAACCAGTTCATTTAGAGCGTCATTTAGCAATCAGCCGAGTGTGTGCGTGTATGTCTTGTTCCTCTCTTATCCGAGCAGTGTTACAAACATACGAGGATATAAGGTTCTCTCGCTCATATGTAAATCATCATCGTAAATCGCCGTCATCATGTGCCTCCCATTGTATAGCCCATCTATAATAGTATATCAGCGCGCGTATGTGATGTCTGTGTCGAATATGAAGTAATATTCTTTTTTCCTTTTTTTTCCTCTCGTTTAACGTGTACATATTATATGATTTTCGTTATGCGCTATATATATTATTATCGATAAATGTGAGCGCCGCGCGCACGAGAACGGAATTGTCGAGGGACGTTAAATGCTGGACTGATAATGATGATTGTTGCAGGAATTGGGACTTTCCGAATGGTGGCCCTCCCAGGTACCAGCCTGCCGCAGTGGCACCTCCACTGAGCACCGAGTACGAGCGACCCCCGCCGTATTACTACCCTGGACCTGGGTAAGTCTTAGCGTTTTGCTGCAGTAAAGAAATTGCATTTACTCAATGATAGAAGCCCACCGTTCGGAAATAAAAGTTTGCCAACAAATATAAATTCATCGTCGAATCAGAACATTTTTTAACAATTCGGGTTGGTTACCTATTCTTTACTATTTCAAACATTTGCATAAAAAAATGTGAGCAATTTATTAACAATTGATTATGTTTGCAATTGATAGCATAGACTGAATTATAAAAATCACTCGTAAAATCCTATACTGGAAAATAAATTTGATAAATGACAAAATTAAACAACTGAACGACATTTAACAAAAACGTTCTCTTTCCAGGGACAGAAATTAGAACATGAGTGCCGTGGCATGTACAAAGACAGCGTTGAGCACCGCGGCGATGCAGAGTTTGACGCGCAGCTACAGACGGACCATCGGTAGGAGGAACAAGCGAGACTACGTTTGAGAGAGCGTGTGTGATCCAGCCTCGCAGTCACCGCCATACCACCATCGCCAGCAGCAGCGACATCGCGCTGGAAACTCTCCCCCTCCCCCCCTGTACGCAATACAGAAAAAACGCTTTCTTTCTTCTCACACGTACGGCATGCCACGGACGATTTCCCAATTTCCCTACCCCCAAATGTCTCCCCCGCCCACCTACAGACATGTGCTTAGGCATGACTCTCTCGCGCGTCTAGTCTAGTCTATACGTATACTCGTTCATTCGCGAGTAGCGAATCGTCGATCGATGTGTAAGCGAAGCTTATGTCGAGATATAAGGAGAGAACATCGATACCGAGCATCTCGACCCGACGAGAGAGTCTTTTTCTCCCGCCCCCCGACGCAGACGGTATTCTGTTTTAGCGATTTAGACTTAGCTGTATCCCACCCTCTTTGTCGTGTGTAGAAGAAATTCCTTTGCCCTCCTGTCCCCTATTCCAGTAAAGTTGAAAAAAAGATAAGGATGATGAAGATGATAAAGTGACGTGAATGATCAAAAGTAGACTGTCGATTTTTGATTGGAGATTAAATACGATTGACTTCTTATTCTAATTAATGTAATTAATTTAGGATATAGATATTTACGCGCCCCCATACTTTCAGAGAAAGAAAGGAAGAGATATTAGTATTTCATGTCTATGATATAGAGAGAGCCGGCGTCTCGTGAAGTATGCCAAAGCCTATTTTTCCGAGACGGCGGGACGATTGATTTGAAGCGGGTCCGTGCGAGCAGCCTGCAATAATGAGCAAAAATATTTTTCGAATGTAATGGAAAAAGAGAGAGAGAGAGAGACGGAAAGAAACGCGAACGGCCTATCACCGTTGCGCGAGTGTAATTAATATCCTTTTTATATTCTGTTTTCGAGCAATACTCTGCCCTGACAAAAGTTACTGTTGCCTAATTGTTCCTTTCTTTACGTTATTTTTTTTTGTTTTTCTTTCTTTCTTTCTTTTGACTAAAAATGTTTTTCCTTTTTCTCTTTTGTATACTAATAATTGTAAAAAAAGTGAGAAAATTCGATACTGCCAATTAAATGAAGCCATTTGCATCGTTGTAACAACTTGAAAAACTTTTTCCCATCGATTCGACTAATCCCGAGAAAACGATAAATTAGTGATATTAGCGATTTTGTGAGTGAATTATGCGATAAATGCGGTGCAATACTCGAATGGATATTTTTAATTAACTTTATTCCACCTTTTTACTGTACAACAATCGTCATGTAGCCATTGTTTTTCTCTTCATTAATTTTTCTTTGACAATGAAACTGATTATGCCATATATTGAATTGCCAAACTGTGTCTAATTAAAGTATTCGATATATAGCTTTAGAAGTCTCTATTTCAACAATTTTGAGATAAATTTTTACAGTTTTCTTCTTTTCCGAATGATTTTTTTTCTTACTATAGTGCTCATAATTCAATAAGACTTTTCGATAGGGTAATGTAGAACTTAATCGACAATTGGCTCCTAAACTAAGTGTAAGTGTGATTTTCGAAAAAAAAAATAACCGAAGAACCAGTTTTGACTGCTGTATTAACACTAACCGGTATAGCGATTCGAGAAAACTAAGAATCGAAATCCCATGATGGATAAAATATGGCGATACGAGGAAAGAACAGCGTCCAATGTTTTTGACTCCACGCCGCCGACGACACACAAACCGACGGCGACGGTAACATAGCTATATATAAATACTCTGTGCATATGGTTCTCTCTAGTTTTCTATTGTCATTGTTAGTATTACCATTATCGAATAATGTGTATATCTTTGATGTCGGAACTTTTTTCGCGCTCCGTGCGTGCGCATACGGAACACGAGAATGATGATGTCACGCAAAGCATCACGACGACGTGCGTCGGTCGAATTAGGGCCGATGTCGCTCACGACTGCAATTTTTTTCTCCGATTAATTTAAATTAATAATTAAAAGGTGTACGATTATAAATTATTTTGATAACGTTATTGAACGGTGAATAATGCCGCCCATGCTGCCGTGTTCGTGAAACATCATGCTCTACGAAGCAAAGCATTAGCGATATGGTTTCTTCGAAAATGCGTTTTGTGCTCCCCTGAACAAACTACTTTTGGACGACCTATTTTCCCTCTAAATCTTTTATAGCTTTTACACTGTTCTATATTGACACGTTTTTTCGTCTTTACAACGAATTTTCTGAGAAATCAATTCGATAATTAGTCTTTTTATTGACTGAACTGGAGCATGACAGCACATTGCCTCAAGAAGCTGTTTTAGTTGTCTATTTAAAGAGAAAGAAAAATAAAAAGCAAAGTATAGCACAAAATTAGCAGATTCTTTAAAAGTATGAATAACAGTTTTTAACAAAACAAGTGAGAAATAATGAAGTTAGGTGGTTCAATTAAAAGAACTGATCGAAAATATTAGAGTCGTTGTTTATAAGGAATTTACTTAAATATTCCGCTATATTATTACTGCATTTAACGTTCACGTATAAAAGATTTAAAACTAGTATATATTGATATTTCAACCGATTTCGTACAATATATTAAGTATGCGTGTGCGTCTGCGAGTTATATGATAATGATGAGAGATGTAAGAGTAACGATGGTTTTTTAAAAAATACAATCGGAATTATGTAACACACGAAAGAAAGAGTGAAAATGCGAGCGCGTGAGATTATAAAAGTATATTGTATTATAAATGGACACACTTCTGTAGGATAACAAAGTAAATAAGAGCGAAAAGCAAAGTATTAGCTTAGCTGTAATAAAACGCTAAAGCCACGAATCAAGCAAATTAAAAAAAAAAAAGAAGACGAAATCTACACTGGTAGTGAATAAATTGTAATTTAAATTAACATCTGAGATGTTATTAGAGTTTCGGGTGCTATTTTTACATAAATAGGCAAAAAAACGTGCGTTTAGAAATGCAAATACTTTTCTTTTTCGCTCAAACGGCGTCACATTAACGCAGGAATTTTCAGTAAGTTAGAATAAAGACAAAGTAATTCTCTCAACTATTCTCTGGCTCTCGACACGTGGAATATTCAATTCAATAGAGTAGATTAACGAAAAAAAAAAAAAAAATTAAAATCGTTAAATGTAACGGTCTGTCGATAGTATTATTTAAACACAAAGAAAATTATTACACCCCTACGAAATAAATTCAAAGTAATGGTTGTTTCTCTCTTTTAGAAATGTGTTGTTTTTTTCTTATTTTAAAGTTGTTCGTTTAGTTTCTGTTTTTGTATTTCTATGTAACATCAGGGAAACCAACCATTCCAACAGTTGCATTTTTCGAAAGGAAATATCTAATCCTTCGAATACAATAGCTACTGTTCCAAAGATAATGCTGGTAAAGTAGAGTGAAGTGTTTATGTACATGATTAAGCCGCATGCCATTGATAATGGTGTTTCTTTAAAATTCACCAAGTTTGTTGAGAATTCTTTAATTATTATTATGAACAATCGTGATTATACCTATTATTATGATTATTATTATTATTATTATTATTATTATGAAAAATTGATGTATCATCACAGTTTGAATATATCTATTTTATATGAATAAATTGTTTTTTCATCTTTATTTAAAAACCTTGTATGAAACACGGGAATAACAAGTTGAATAAACATTTTTACAAGAATGTATCTCTGTTTAACTCACTGTTTAACAATATATTACGAGATTCACTGATTCGTCTCGTAACACTATTTTCCATTAACAATTGACTCTGTTTTCTTTTCCCCACTTTCGCATGACTCGAATAATCTGCTCCACCTGTGAATTGCTCGTGTTTTTGAGAATCTTGACCACTTCAGATAACAATTCCCTAAAAAATAAATGTTGATAATTATCGATTTATTGTACTTTTCGTCATGATTTAAATATTGAAAGTTGTATAAAAGTTTTGGTTCAAATGACAGCTATTTATATTATTGAAAGATCGCCAAATTTAAGATATTGCTAACTGAAAAAATAATAAATTATTAATTTATCAAACTTTCTTTCCGCGTTTTGAAGAATTTTATAAATATTTGCACTTCTTTTCATTTCTAAACTACGTTAAAAAAAAGGTGCGTTCCAAAATCATCCTCCAAAAACATATATCTCACTTCGGTAACTTTTCCGCCACGATGTACTGAAACGTGCCACAGCAGGCACCCCGCTTGCCCTCCCAGTGCTCCGGGGATGGATCAAGTCGTTCCAGCATGTCGAACGCCTTGGCAGCGTACCAGAAATCGCCGACGACGTAGCACGTGTTGGCGATCAGCTGGAGCAGGTTGAACGACTCGGTCGATGGCTCCATCTTGAGGTATAGTTCCCACGCGAGCTGGCCCTTTTTGTTCATTATGTCTGCGATAGAAGAGAAGTCGTGTAAATTACTTTGAAATAAAAGCATCAAGTAGAATTAATGTTATCAAAATATTATTTTTACAATTTTCAATCTGCTGAATGTTTTGACATGTTCATTTTTTAACGAACTGCCTCTACAAATCGTGATGAATTTGGAGGCTTCCAAGGTAGTTTGTGGGTGCGCGTTAAATAAATACACAAGTAGCACTGTGTTAAGTTAAAGATGTAAAGTTTATTGGAGTTAGAGAGAGGCGAAAAATTTGCGCGACTAGATTTTGCATGTGAGAGCAAAATTATATTCAGTTAGAACAATTTAAAAACTTATTACGTGCCAAGTGCTGCGGGGATCCAAGATCCTTACAATCATACCGCGGGAAAGTTCAAACAGTGTTAAATAGGCTAATTGCTGCCCCCTCAATGAACTAATTTAACGATATACAGTATTAAATTTACACAATACGCAATTTACACTTTCTTTTTAAAATAAATATATGTACATTTGGCTAAAAACATCTATAGTTATAGATAATAAAATTTATAACGTTTATAAAATAAAATTTCTGGTTTATCTTTTTTCTTCCTTTGATGATATAATGGCAAACATTAGGTACATTTACATATATACATTCATATAATACGCAATTTACACTTTCTTTTTAAAATAAATATATATATTATTTACATTTGGCTAAAAACATCTATAGTTATAGATAATAAAATTCATAACGTTTATATAATAAAATTTCTGGTTTATCTTCTTTCTTCCTTTCATGGAAGCGTATCGGTACTACCAGCGTATGGACCGACTCGGTACACGGTACAATGTGCAATACTCCCTCTTCTGTAGATTATTATAATTTCCACAAAAGAGGGAGTATTATTTCCTCAGTCATTTATTTGATAGGGATCGTATTGATTATTTAGTCAATATATCGCGTCTATCCATAGTTGAGTATCATGTGCGCAATAGCATACAAGACTCGTGGTAAACTGTACACGGGGTAGCAATTTCGACTTCTCCTGTGCATCATGTACTGAATCGGTCTTGGGCTCTCTCCTGACTCAAGAGACACAGACACCAAAATGGCTGGGCTTAACCCTCTTTCGCTGGGATTTACGCACGATTTGTTTGGTCATAGACCTAGTTGTCGGTCGAGAAACAGCGCTCTGAGTTGATAATTTGGAGGGCACAATTCTTGAATTTTTCTTCGATCTTCCAGACTCGGCAGAATTCTTCTTTCCTCCAGGTAAGTTTTCATCAATCTTATTTTCAGGATCAACGGGATTTTTCACTGAAAAAAATATTATCTGATGAGCACGGCCATACAAAGTTGGGGCAACAGATATAAGGTCACTGCAGCAATTCGTATAGTGCAGCAGCTCCCGAATGAAAAGGTCGTCACACCCTAACTAACTAAATTTACAATTCATCAGAATATAATTAATCATAGGCTTTAAAAAGATTTTAATTCAATTTGTCTATAATAAAGATAAAAAAAAAACTTATAAATATCGTTTAAAAGCTAAAATACTGTAAAAAAATATTGTCACCTGAAATGTCAATATAAGAGAAACGCTTAAATAAGTCTAGCACCCATACGATATATGCTTCTAGTAACTTGTTGTATATTGGTGCTACAATACCTTTATTTTCAGTGTTCTTTTCTCCAGGTGAGTCTTCGTCAATTTTCTTTCCAGGTTGAACGGGATTCTTGTTTTCTCCAGGCAAATTTTCATGAGGTCCCTCATGAATCGTTTTGAGTGCGACGTCTATGCTATCAATTGATGGTCGAAGATACAGATTGTAAAGCCTGTTGGCACCCACCGTCGAGCACAAGACAGTAGTGCCCATTACGTTTTTCACACAGCACTTTCGTCCATCAAAACTCACTCTGTCACCTCTCTTAGTCATTTCGCTCACTGACATTATGTTCCTCCTTATGTTTGGCACAAAGAGCACGTTCTGTAGGAGCACTTTCTGATCTATACTTCCTTGACTCAGCACCATTTCGCCTTCTCCTAGCACAGGCATTTTGATGTTGCTGATACCGTTGATTGCCGGGATTTTGGACTTGCGCATATTTATCATGTACTCTTTACTGTTGCATACGTGGGATGCAGCGCCAGAGTCCAAAATCCATTCTTCGTCGCGGAAATTACTAACTAGATTCGCGTTGTAGCACCTCACAGTCTCTGTCGAAGCCAGATCTTTATCGTCGTATGTTTGAGCCAGCTCATTCCATACCTCCTGGGGAGTTAGTGCGCTTTCGATGATAGTGTACACTTCTGGCTCCACAGCTAGCACGATCCGTCCTCGAACCTTTTGTAATTTCGTACTGTCGGTGCTTAGCTGACCACCGATGGGAGCTTCTATGGTGTCCCACAAATCCTCAGCCTCGAGGTACGCGCGCATCACCACTGCCCATGAACGATAGTTATCTCTACCCACTAACTTTTCAATTGGCGGTAAAGGGCTATTAAAATTAGGACTCGCCATAATACTGCAAGCACTATATATCTAATCGCTTTTTTTTAAGTCACTGTATAACGCACACTCACGCACTAATTCGGCAACGAAACACTTGTGTAGAATTTCATTCTGGAGACTATATGAAGGTAGTTAACACACGTAGCACTATGTTAAGTTAATGTACTTAAAGGTTGTAAAGTTTATTGAAGTTAGAGCGAGGCGAGAAATTGGCGCGACTAGATTTTTGCGTGTTTGTATATACTACATAGACCGCGTCGGTAATCAACAGAGTGAGAGAGCAAAATAAAAGCCAAATAAATGCTCTCTCACTCTGATGTATGTACGTAACAAGTATCACAGTAGGGATTAAAGATCCTAACAATAAAACCGCGCGAAAGTTGAAACAGTATTAAATTGATTAATTGCTCTCTAATCAATGAAATTACATCAAATCGCTTACTAAAATAGCTCGATGAAGGCACGTCAACGATAACGATATCTTTTGCCCGTATAACATACATAATCAGCAGTTGTATTTTTACTCATTCATTCGCTCGGGAAATCTATCCTACTACCGTCTATTCGAAACCTATGAAATCGCTATGACAATCCCATTCCAAAAAAACACTCATATTATTATCTCTAATCATAAACCATCAGACTCACGGCAATAAGCCAGCAGGCTAACGTAAGCGAAATCATTGCGATATCGCTCGTTCCTAATCGCCAGAAAAGCCTCCTCGGCCTCTTTGTAGTGTCCCGTCGCCGCCTGCGCCTGCGCGTAGTTGAAGTTGAAGCTGTCGATGTTGGAGAAGTACGTCTTGATGGAGTTGAGGTAGATAAGCACATCCTTGAACTGTCGATAGAGGAAGTAGAAGGATGCCATGCACTGGCGCCCAGGGATTGTGTCGCATTCCGAAGCCGAAGTACCGACCAGCTGGAAGTACTGCTGGGCTATCTTTATGTACTCTTGCTGAAGGTGTAGAAAATCATTTTATTCTTATTAAATCATGCCGAGCTAAGTACTTTGTTTATAAAAATAAGTAAAGTATATCGGATATAAATTTTATAATTTTCTTTTTATGCCCGTAAGCATTTTAAACGAAATACGAACCGAATTTCGTTCCTGTCCAACGACGGCGTTCACGATCCCCTTCAGTATATACTCCTGCGGCACCGTCGGTTCCAGATCCTTGATAAGCTCGTACGCCTCCTGGATCTCGTTCTGCTTCAGATAATAAATTACCAAGTTCAGCCGCGCCTCCGGGATGACGTCCACGAGGCTCGGAAGCACCTGCAGCGCGCCTTCGCCGTTCCTGAACACCTATGTTGTTTTTTGTGTTAAAAAATAAAGAACAAATTTACATATTTTTTTTATTTCAGCACTCACCACAATGTTATGCTGTATAAGATCGTTCCCGAAAAGATTGCTGCTGGATACTTTATCAATCAGCTGTTTCATCTCGACCATGTCACTGGTGCTCTTGTAGAAGCGAAAGTGGTTGCAGGCCTTTAGGTTGATGGCCGTCGCACTGTCCGGGTATTTCTGTAGGTATACTTGGAGAACCTCCTGTGCGACGTCGTAGTAGTCGAGCTTGTAGTAGCAGAGGGCGACGTAGACGTTGAGGGCGAGGTATTCTCTGGTATAAAAGGGGATAGGTGAATTTTTCTATATACGTAACTAAACGCGTGATGTAATATTGTCAGTTTCTTTTATTTGAATTCTTTGTATTTCTTTTTTTAATTTTGAGAGAGAGAGGCAAATTGCGATAAGAAAATCTAAGGAAGCGTGAGAAAACGTAAAATAATTGAAAAACAAAAAACATTTTAAAGTGAAATTACTGAAAAATTACAAAAATGTCAAACTCTTATAATTATTATACCTTTGTGTGAATTCTGCTAAAGAATTAACAATTAAAACACAAGCACAAATATAAAATAACAGGAAGAACAAATACGATACGAAAGGACAAAGGTCGCAGTATGCTACCTATTTCTTAACAACATCTTGGGAAAGTTCAGGTCCTCGTCTTGCAGAGATCTGACGTGCTTTCTCGTGCGCTGACATTTTCCATCCGATCTACGCTACAAGTCCATTACAGGTGCAGGGTGCGATAGTGCAGTGCAGGAAAGCGAGAAAGAAATATAAACGAGATACACAGAGCGCGCGCGATGCCGTTCGAAATTAATCGTTTACCTATTATCGAGCAAGACTTTTTTATAGATGTCGATGGCCTCTTGGTAATGGGCTCGCAGATAGTGCACCGAGGCCAAGCATAATTGGTCCTGCACTGTGTCTTGGAGCTTGTCTTCGTATTGTTTTAGCTGGTTCTACGAGTAAGAAACGAGTGTTTTTATACTGTTTGTTATATATAATATATAAAGTGCGCATCATTGCAATATAGACGACAATAACAGCCTCACCTTATCAGCGAGTTTGTACGCCAGATGCAACGCAAGCCTCGTCTTCAGCGGGCTCTCAGGCGCGTCTTGCAGCATCTTCTGGCTCTCGGGATACATACCGAGATAGAAGTAGCAGCAAGCGAGGTAGGTGTCGATCACCTTTTCCGCGTCCTCGGCTTTCCTCAGCTTCTCGTAAATGTCGGCTGCCTTGCGGTAATCGCCGAGATGGAAGGCACAGTACGCGATCCATATCTGGCTGTCCTTGACGGACGTTCCGGCTACTGAGGAATCGTTGAACTCGAGGAGGGTGAGCGCACCGGTGTAATCGCGACGAGCCAGGTACTCGTCGAGCTTTGGGATGTCGCGGCGAGTGGCTGAACGACGAGAGGCTTCGCCTGAGGCTGGTTTCGCTCGGGATAGGATCTGTCAAGTATGATTGTGGTATAAATAATACTTTTGGGCCTTAAAAAAAATTAGAAATATAGGTAGAGAGAAGGAAAGTGATGTGATGGGGTTGAAGGTTGTTAATGTTAAAAAGGAATTTATACTTGCATAAGAGTATGGAGAGAGTAAAGTGAAGTTTAAATTTTAAAAAGAAAGGAATAGTCTTACCATTTTTTTTGTGTCTTGTAAGCACTTTTTATAGTCTCATGGGGCAGAAAGATAGTTTAAGCATGATGTTTACGTGAATATGTACACATTCGACTGTCGTGGTTGACACGTTGCCATGACAATATAATGCAACTACACAGTGGCGAAGGAACGAGGAAAAGGGAATTTGAACGTAGGGCTTCGATTAGAATAGAAATATGATGAGCTTTTTTGCCAACAATAACTTTATTATTTTTTTTTTAATACGTAAAAATGTATCTAATTTAAACGAATAAGGGAAGATACAACACATACATTTATAAGAAAAATATACGTAACGAAATTGATTACTATAGTAGTATACTATACTTTATTTTTTTCTTTGTATTTTATTCAAAAATTTTTTCACTCAAAGTAATTTTCGTATTTTCTGGTTTCTCCAAAATTTCCTTTTTCATCTACAATCCCCGCGTTATCTAATCTTCATCGTTTTAGCTAAGCGCTGGTGTACATTATCCTGTACCATCTGCTCAGCGTTCTACTACGTCGTATATATTCGTATATAGTCGTAGGATATTCGCTGCCTGAAAATCTTTTTTTTATTTTCATATTATGGCTCTTTCTCTGTTTCTCAAATAACGTAGTAAATATACTTTATACGTATACAGATTTTGAGAAAGTTTTAAAATTGGGGAAGAACCTTCCTCTCATCTATTTATGTACAGCATAAACATTCCAAGCGAATTTGCCACCACCATACCATCTTGAATCCCAAGTACACAGATCCACACCACATTTCCTCCTTATACACCAGAAAAGAACCAATATCCGTTTGCTAAATCTCTCGCTTCGGCCCACAGCATTACTAACTCTAAATCTCTCTTCCTCTCTCTCTCCCGCAGGTTCCTTTCAAACCATCTGTTTGTCGGTTGCCCTTCGCGCCAGTCTCAGAAAACCCTCGGGAAACCCTCGGGAAAGCCTCGGCGGTCAGTTTTTCCCGAACTTATATATACTATGCGTGAGGATAGCATGGCACCCAGGATAAATTTACAACCTCCGCAAACATCTGCCGCGCGGACGCGGACGCGGAGGAAAATTCCTTTAGCTGGACCCCCCGGGGGTCGAAGAAGCGCGTTTTCATCGCGGGGGATAGGAACCACGGGGGCTTGGCGACGAGTGCACGGATGCGATTTTTCAAGGTTATTGTTTTGAATTTATGTCTAGAAGAGAATATAGAAGACACGAATGTGAGTAGCCAGAAGTTTGTCTAGACAGCTGCGAAAATAAGTTTTTAGACGCTAAGTACACCGTCGCGACTGGAATTAGTTACCTGAGAGACAATGCACCGAACAGGGTCGTTTCAGCCCAGTAAGGGAACATGTACAGTTTGGTGCTTTTCCGAATAGACATAGTAATAGTTCGGTTCTTTTCCATTTTCTTATTAAATGTTATTTGATTGAAGTATTGTCATTACAGTCGGTACCTACTGATTCTATAAATAAATATATTGTTACTTAATTTTCTACTTCGATTTTCTATCCCGTTTCTAAGACCTATAACGCAGCCATTCTATACGGTGATTTATTCTTTCTCCCGAGATGTGCGAATGATTCGGAACAGGTATAGGCACATGAAAAGTGGAAAAGATTTGGTTCCATGACGAAGCGGGTTGGGGCCCCTCGGAGCTGTTTTTCTCCCCTGCATATGCAGAGGTATCTGCCCGGACTTTCTCCTACTTATCTTTTGTTTTCTTTTTTTTCGTTGGTGAAGGTGAAGACGCGATTAGAGGAGTTCAGTGCTGCGCGAGATTACTTTTATTATGCATAACCACATGAAAGATTAATAAAATATAGTTTTGGATAAACGTATTTCAATATACATATTCTCGGCAAAACGACAACGTTTTGTTCCTCGTATCCGTTTAGCTGCAAAAAAGCCAATCTCATCCGACTCCGCACAATAATCCCGCATTCTTTTTTCCTCAACCGCGCTTATCAACCTCGTCTATAACAGCAACAAAGACGACGACGACGACCTGCAATTCGAAAAGTTGCACAGAGCGCGCCGCTAGCGTCTCTCTCGAGCATCATCGTCATCCTACTCCCCCTCGCTCTCTTTTGCTCCGTTGCCATGGTAACGGCGACGCGCAAGTACATCCAGCTATATATACGTTGTACAGCCAAAATGCATCTTGCACTATACTCCAAACACTTCTTTACAGCTTATTGTCGTCCCCTTGTGATTCCCCGGATAATACAATCGTAAACCACGAGTACCCTCGATCGTGCAAAAGTCACCTAGTAACAACGTCCCTCCCGCCCCTATAATAGGGCCGCGGACCTTCGTCTCCCTCTCCCTCTTCTTCATCATCAGCTGAGTACAGCGCCGCCGCGCGCTTTTCCGAGAGACAGGCGTGCACTCTCCTCAGTTCTCCCCCCCTCTCCTCCTGCATGCAATATATGTGTGTGTAAACGCTGCGCGGGGAAGGAAGGCCGTCGTCATAGGCGCGCAGTTGTCAGCTGTTCGAAACGCTCTCTCTCTCTCTCACTCTCGTTCGTTTGCTCGCTCGTTCGGGGGTTCAATATGGAATGACATCGCTGTACGCGTAGTAGTGTCGACGTCGCCGTAGTCCTCCTCCTCTCCTCTCATTTTTCTCATTCTCATTCTAGCTCTCCTCGTCGTAGAGTGTAGAGCCTACTGACCATCGTCACAGTCTTCTTGTGTGTTGTGCTCCTCTCTCTCTCGCAGGGTACGATACACACCTCCGTCTCCTCCGCTCGCTCGCTTGTGTGTTTGTGTATATATACCAACGCGCTCACTCGCCCCGCTCTCCGATTTTGCGTAGTAGTGCGTGCTCGAGTCCGGAGCAGAGCAGAGCAGCAGCAGCAGCAGTAGCAGCGTATATAGCGAAAGATACGACGACGCGCTCACCGTGAGACAGACAAACAAAACAGCGCGCGCGCCTCTCGCTCGTTCGTATCTCTCAACTCACAGTTGTTGTGTATACTCTTGTGCTTGCGCGTGTGTTTTTTTGTGCGGTGATTGTCGTAAAAAAAGACGACAACGACAACGACGAAGAAAAACAGTGGGCATAGTGTTGTATGCAAAGCCTCGCGCGAAACGTGGAGGTAATAACGCAAGGCATAAAGTACGGCATAACTGGACTCATGAACCTCGCAACTCAGTCTGCCGACTCCGAAAATGGAACTTTTTACGTCAACTTTAACCAGGATTGCACGTAAGTACATGACTATATCTACATCATCTGTGTGTGCTTTCGTTCTCTCTCTCCCTCTTCGTTGCGTGTTTCTTTCCTCTCTCCTATCAATCCCCTCCCCACCCCCTAACCTCAAAAAACCCTCAGTCACAGTGTACAGGAAAATCCTGCCTCTCTTGTTCTTTGTCATTTTTTCCTACTCTCTCTCTCTCTCTCTCGTCCTCCTCTGCTTTTCTTTTCTCTCTCTTTCTCTCTCCCCCCGCTCTCTCGTGTGTTGCGCAACGTTCATATACACACACACAGAGATACGCAGCGTAGGTACAGCAGCAGCGTTCGTGCGGCCGCGCTGCTGCACTCGCTCTCTTTGTTTTCCTATGCGCGAACCTCTCGCAAACGCGGAGCGAGCGGAGGTGAGCGAGTTTCGGAAACAAAGAAAAATTCGGGGCCCTGTCCCTCTCTCTCCCCTAGCGCGCTTTTCCATCGCTTGCACTCTGCGTGAATGTGTGTGTGTGTGTGGAGGGAAAGAGATAACGAAAGAGGGAGGGAGAGGGAAAGATGGCGGGCACTCACCGCAAGATTTTGAAATTTTTCTCTCCCTCTTGGGGAGCTTTTTTACGAGCAAATAGATTACAAACACCTATATACGCGTTTTCTAAGGCTACGTGTATTATCGTTTCTTCGACCTCTCGGTCTACTACATGACGTCATTAGCGTTCGCGCGCGACCGACGATCATGATGAGTCAAACCGGAATTTGTTTACAAACTTCGTCTTTTGCGAGTAAGTATGTGTGCGCGAGCGCGCTCCGAAATTTTCGTGAAACTATCCGCGCGCGCACTCTTGATAAGGTGAGCGATAAAACATAATGCGCAGAGAGAGAGAGAGGCAGGTCAATAACTCACGTGTTAATATGTATATCAAATTTCGACGCGGCAAGTTCAAAACAAAGAGAGTACCGAGATAACTGCGCTTTCGAGGCACGTTCGGATTCCCATTGCTGCACTTCCTCCTTGTTCCCTCTCAAAAAATCGGCGCGAGCGAGTCGATGACACAATTGTTGCGTTATCCGTTCACGAGAAAGAGAGAGAGAGAGAAAGATAGAGCCCAAGGCCCACGTTCGACTCGACCCTGAATTTTCTCTCGTTCGTTCGCGCTCTCTGCATGCCTTGCCGTATGTTTTATTTATGACCGCGAACGGACAGCCGTGTGTTTATATGAGTGTGTGTAAATGTATACGGCACCTGCCGCCCTCGCGCAGTCACGTGATTTTTCTCGGCCGATAAGAGCGCGGCTAGTGTATGTGTATTTACGCCTATTAATACAATAATAATAACAAGAGTGTGTTTTTCATTTTTTCCCTCAGATCATTTGCAGTCGCGACAAGGAGTGGGTACAAAATCTTCTCGCTCCACAACTGCGACACTCTCGTGCAGATCTACGAGAGCGGTAAGTTTCCTTTTTTTCACGTTTTCATAGCGAAGGTATTGATGAAGTGTCGTTGATTTTGTGTGTGTGTGTGTTTTGACCAACAGATGAAGATGTCACGATTATCGAAAGACTGTTCAACAGCAGCCTCATTGCCATCGTGGGGAGGCTTTCGCCCCGCAAGCTCAAGGTTTGTCACTTTAAAAAGGGTACAGAGATATGTAATTATAGCTACAGTAACACCATCTTAGCTGTCAGGTTAAATAGACTGGTAAGTTGTTCATAATTTTGATTAATTTCCCCGAGGGTATGCGTTATTACATATACTATAATCGTATTTTTTTGCTTTTACAGCGTTTGGTGGTATGTCTAGAGGAATCGCTATATATCCACAACATAAGGGACATGTCCGTGTTACATACAATACGAGACACACCGCCCAATTTGGCAGGCCTCTGTTGTCTCTCTACAGATGGTGATAATTGTTTCTTGGCCTATCCAGGTTCTAATACTATTGGAGAGGTTCAAATATTTGATGCCATCAATCTTGTAAGTCGACAAAACGTCTAAAATTACTTATCTGTACAGAAAATCGTAAAAATATTTTATATCAAGTACGGGTTAATTGTCATTTTAATGAAAATATTATTTTCACTTTTCAGCAAGCTAAAACTATGATTCCTGCGCACGATAGCCCGCTTGCGGCATTAGCATTCAGTCCCAGAGGTAACAAGGTGGCAACTGCATCTGAAAAGGGAACTGTTATAAGGGTTTTCGATGTAAGTATCGTTATAATATTCAGAAGGAAAACAAAGAAATTTTATTCAAATTCTTACTAATGATAAATTTTCTCTTATCAGGTAAATGACGGTACTAAATTATACGAATTCCGCCGAGGAATGAAACGGTGTGTATCAATCCACAGCTTAGCTTTCGGCTGTGATGATAATGGTACAACTGAATATTTGTGTTGCTCTAGCAACACGGAAACCGTACATATATTCAAACTGGAGAAGCCAAAGGAAGTGTATGTGTATTCTAAAAATTATAAAAACAAGGAATTACAACTGAGTATACAATATTCAACAAAACTTCGTATTTTATGTTATTGTAGACCTCAACAAACTCCCGAAGAGGCCGGAAGCTGGATGGGATATTTGTCGAAGGCGGTGTCAGCATCGGCCAACTATCTACCAAGTCAGGTAACAGATGTATTCAACCAAGGACGAGCTTTCGCGAGCGTTCATTTACCTTTCCAGGGCTTAAAAACTGTGTGTGCCATCAAAACGTAAGTTTTTTTTTTGCTAAAATTTCAATTGAATTCAGTATGGCATCGAGTAGAGGAGGTTGATAATATTTAAAATATTTTCCAGCATACAAAAGCAACTGAGAGTACTGGTAGCCAGTTCTGATGGATATCTGTATATTTACAATTTGGATCCCGTTGAAGGCGGGGACTGCACACTTTATAAACAACATAGGTTCGTCATTTCTTAAGACAAATAAAAGTTTTAAAAAAAATTTGTAGTAAAAAGGCTGTTATGTATATAACTTGATAAGTAAACATTTTTACAGGCTGGACGGAAAAACAGATGAAGTTGATGGTGCAGTAGGTAGAGCTAGTGCCGAAGCTGTCGCAGCAGGCTCACAATCACAAACTTCAGGTAGTTCATGAAGTTTTCAGATTTATTTATGTTTTGATATTATCATTGCATGATAATCAGTGATTTTACAATATTATTTTTATTTTTTAAAAATGGCAGGCGGAAATGCTTCTATTATGTTAAAACTCTTATCAGAATATAATTTTTATTACTATTATTATTTATATTTTCAAACAAAAGATAAAGAGAACCAAAATGTTAAGAAATGTAAGAGTTTAACATATTCCAAGCACAGGTAGAGCAGGTGATAAATCTTAGCCTTCTCTACTCGCGGCATGCCAAACACCCACACACACATACACTTTTAATTTTAAGAAAATCGTTTTTTTGGTTTTACTTTTATATTAAATATTTAAGATGAAAATGAAAAAAATGCATGTTTGTTTTGCATTGTTTTTACTTACATAAGAATTTCGATTTATAAAGTTAGACACTGCAACATCAAATGATTTGGTAAACACTGCCTCATTTTACAGTTAATAAGTTAGTTAATGTTTTATTACCAGCATGAAATGTTATTGTACCATCCGTGCGCAGAGTGTCATAATTAATCGATTTTATTACTAAAACTTTTGATACTTATATCAGCATTTAAATTCTTCATTTGAATGTTAATAGTGTGGTATAATGACTTTTCGAATTAATTAGTTAATAATGTAGATCATATGATTTTGTTTTAAATTTAAAATCGCCAAGTTGTATACAACCAATATATTAATTTATTTTTTTTATTGACCATTGAAGTTTTAGAGAAGGCATTAAAGTATCATCTCAAGCTAATCGTTTTTTTCATTATCTCACGTTTTTAATTATTCAACAATATGAAAGAAAAAAACATTATCGTAATTATAATTTAGTGTCTTCTTTTTATTTGTTACTATTTAGTTGCTATTAAAGTATATATTAGCTGTAAAAATATGGCGATTATTATTTTTTAAAGTAGATTAAGAATCTCCATAATTCTTAGACATTAAAGTTAGCTGCTTGAAAAATCGCTGCAAACACTATTATTAGAATAACACGTAAATTTCTTTAAACAAGTAAACCCAATTATTTTTCTTTTTATCATTAATTTTTAAAATAATAATACTGTCCTCCGCGTACGTGTGTGCGCGTGTGTGTTTGTGCCGGAATAACGAACGCATTAGAAGCCTCTCATTGCTTGTCTCCCTTATCGCTTCTTATCCACCCAGATTTTCTTTTTTTAATTACTTAAAAAAGAAAAAATGTATCTCGAGAGAAGCACTGTCTAAGGTTTTCTGACAAAAGACAAATATACCACACTTAACATTAAAAAGTTGCAAGAAGAAGTCTAACCATTAAATACGAAGATTTAGAAAAAGCTTAAGAAGAAGACTAAAACATAAGCAAATAACGTTTGTCAAGCCTTAATTATAATCGTTGAGAAAACAAAAATAACTTTTTCTAATACAGAAGATTAAATCAGTAATTATAAGTTGAATAATTTTGAAAATTTCATTGATTTTATAAAGGGTGCAGAAGTTACTAATATGGGATGATGACCATCAAGACTCACCGATAAATACGTTCAAAAAGTATGAGATAACGAGCCATTGGTGCTTCTTTCTCGTACTATTCATTTTTCAACACATTTTAGAAAAACAGATTAAACATTAACGAAACTAATTCAATCAATTGGCCGATTACATTTGTCGAAGTAAATCCTACATTTTTGGGACAAGTGTTTATTGTCTCCCAATGTATAATAGATTAGTGTCAAAAAATTACTACGAACGATTAGGTTATATCGTCGTTATAAGTATGTTGTCTTCTCGGAAAAATGTATTTTATCAGAAAAGTAAAATATCAAAAGAATATTTAAAAAAAATATGGTTTAATTACTAACATTAAAGCAATTTTCAGAAAAATCTAAACAAATAAAAATTAAATAGATCGGTTCAAAATATCAATACATTATTAACTTCAAAACTAAAATTCCGAAAGATATGAAATATATATAGCTATAAGAATTTTAACTTGTTTGATAAAGTTATGACTTTTATGAATTTTTATTTTCTATATCTGAATTGTAAAAAAAAAATGTTTTTCAAAATATTGCATACTTTTAACTATTCGGAAAATTTAACATTTGTCATAAACAATTTCTAATTCACTTTTTGAATTTTCTGAAAAATATTTATCTGAAAATTTACAGCTCTAACAAAATACCTTCCCCCGGGAATCTCTTCTTTAGTCAAAATTAATTTCTTTGCTATTCTGATATTTAAACAGTGATTAATAAGAAATTATTTAGTTTAGGTAGGTTAGATTTATTATAAACATTTGGATTTCAAATTTCTATATACTTTTCCGGTGAAGAGACGTGCATTGTGTGTTTCATTTTTTCAATTTTTGTATACTTTTCATGATAAAACATTGTTTTTCTTTTAAGATTTCGTAATAGGGATTATTTATACCCTTTTAATAAGTAAAATAATTAATTAAACACGATTTATAATTTTAATTTTCAAAACTATAAAAATAAATAAAAATTTTTTAAACATTTTTTCATAGATAAAAACTTAATTTTTCCATTAACAGATAGTTTTTGTGTGTGTATTTTATACTTTTACTTTTCAAAATTATAAAAAATTATATAGAACAAAAATTACAAAATTTAAAAAACATCTTTATAAATGGAAACTTTTAATTTTTTTAATATTGTAGTTTTAGTATTGTGTGTATGTATATATGTGAAAAATTGTGTGTTTAATGCCTTTTAAAACTGCAGATAAAACTAGATTAAAGCAATATTTTTTAAGTTAAAATATATTTTGAGGTAGTGAAAACTTTTTATTATTTTTAAAAAAATGTACAAAAAAAAAAAATATCGACAATAAACTAAATTAGGATCGTTAACTTGTACACCTACGACAGACAGAAATAGAACTAAAATTCATGTATAAATACAGAATGTCTTGAACGAATCAAAAACACACCTACGCACATCTTGCAAGTATTTTTCACCACTTTTTTTCTGCAATAAATTCTACAGTACCAACAGCCATCACTGCTTACTTATTACTTACAATCACACCAATAAAATCGCCAATAAAATTGTATACAATACAAAGTATTCCAGCAATCACATCCCTTTCTCTCCCACTTTTTATACGTTTATTGCCTCATTTACTTTACGACAACAAGAGACTTTCATCAAAGTAAAATAAAGAACGTTGAACCGTGAGATATTTAAACCGTAGACAGCTGCCAACAAAAGATAATACAACAACCAACGAACAAAAGGGCTCTCGCCAAAAACTGACAGAGCCAACCAATAATCTATATCTTTTCTTCTCCCCCCACATGTGTCTTTATCCTTATAGATGCCACAACTATTGTCAGCCGCACTTTCTCTCTGTCCTTCGGAAGGGCTCCTATCTCTCGCGCCCTTTCGACACACCACATGCAGTTGACCTCCTCTCTCTGTCTCTTTCTCTCTCCCTCTCTCTCTCTCTCCATGTACTTGATGTGTGACTTTTTTTCTCTTTTTATTATATCCGCATCCGAAGCCTGCATAAATAGCTACGCGGGTGCGTTGCGCGGCCGTTCGCCCGACACCATGTCAGGTACTGGTATGTCCTCTATACTCTCGACCCACACTCAAATCGACACCTATTATTTACTCTTTTTTTTTTCTTTTCTTTAATTAATTTTTTTTCTCTTGTACTATTATTGCAATTATACACGCATTTTTATACACGCTATAATCTCTCGCTTTCTACGTATACAAGTATAAGCTCATGCAATTTTTTTTAGTATATGAGATTTCATATCAAGAGCTTGCGATCGATGCATGACTTTTTACTATCTTTATATATAGATATGTATGTCTTGCATATGATGTTTTATTCAGAGTTTCGAGTAATCATTTATACGATGAAAATTGCATCTGCTTATCAAGTATATATACGTACCTACTTACTCATACACATACACAGCCTTGCGAAACAATCAAAAAATTGCTCACGCGCCTCTTCATCTTACTTTTTGACTAACAAACAGCTACTTACTAATAAATTGCTCGCACTCGTCACGAGGACACGATTTTTCCTTAATAAAATTTAATCTACTTTCTTTTTTTATTCGTTAGCGTTCGAATCACGCGAGGTGATTGCATTTATTAATATTTATTTATTTATTATAAACGTAGTTGGTTTAATTTTCAATTAGTGTTCCACGCTGCTCCGCCTCAGTTTATTAATTGAGTTCATTACTACTATATATGATTTCCTGCAGAATTGTTATCGCACTTTATATTTTGTGATTTCTTAACGATGCTTTTTTAACAAAGTGCTGCATTTATTATAATTAGACACTAGGTACCGTAATAGTAAGATAGCTTATACCATTCATCGATCATTAATTGCAAAACAGGCTGGACGTTAAATAAAAAAGAAAAAAAAAAAATAATGACATGATTGAAAGCGATCAATTTAATTTTTATTTAAAGTTCAATCTCTTCATTTACCTCGTAAGACGTATAATATATAAACGCATTAACCATCATAACACCAAAAGGTAAATGAAAAAATTTACCCTTAAAACGTAGTGCAAAAAGTATATATCAAAGAGGACCGAGGAATCCACACAGACAACCGACGTAAGTAAGAAACCATAATGGCGAAGTGAACTCGCCTCTTATAACCATTAAATTAGGGCAAAAGGTTGGCAACAGAAAAAAAAGCCAGAGTCGCCCGATGTTGCATTAATTAATTATCAACGGTGTCAGTTCGCCTATACACATACACACGGGTTCACATTATACATACATTACTCATCGCACGATCAAACAATATATACCTAAGACCAAGACTGAACTAACGCGAGCAATGTGCTCCTTTCTTTTTGATTTTCTTTCCCTCTCTATCTAGATTCGGAGAAGTACCACGAGATCATAGCGGCGACGGAGAGCCCACCGAAAGGTAGCACCACTTTCCGCCTCGACGACGAGGCGGACTTCCCGCCTATGAACCATCCTAGCGACTGAACGACGAGCATGAGCAACAGCAGCAGCAGTCACATATCATCATCGCTGACGACGGCCGGAGTATAAGACTACGAGAGCTCCGCTGACGAGGGATAACCTACGACCGCGATGTTCTTCCTCTTTTATCCTTCCTTTCTGTTTCTGTTCTTTTCTCTCTTTCTTTTTCTTTGTATTATGATTTTGCGGTCGGAGAGTGAGACGTCCAGAGGTACAATGACGAAGATGACTGTGCGATAACGAAAAACACAAAAAAAAGTAATAATGGTGAAGTGGATGAGAAAGTATAAGTGTCGACCGTACGGTTTTATTATATATATACATATATAATATATAGCGCATTCGGTGAAGAAATTTTGTACGATTATTGATATATTATATAGATATATATATATCATCGGATGTGTGTGTGTGGCGATGTACATTTTTTTTCTTTTTAATTTTTTTCGTTTCGAAAAGAAAGGTATGAGCGTTCCGTAGCTCAATGCATATAAACACACGCCCACGCGAATTTTTACACATCTGTATACCGAACTGCTTTTTGAGTTCTGCACGAAATTATTATAATTATTATTATTATTATAATATGTACTTTGTAAAGATGAAATAAACCGAAGCTCGATTTTTTTATGTGTAAACGGAATTACGGCGAAGCATTGTGTCTTCGAATCTTTTTAGTTCAATTGTAGTAGTGCGCGATTTCGATTAGTTCTCTTTTTCTCTCCTCGCGTGCATACATTTGTGTTGACGATCTATTCGCTATTGTAATAGCGAAACATTGAACAGACCGTGCTCATGATTGTTTAATTGTTGGTGCCAATATGTAGGCTGAGTTTTACATTGTATACTGTGCGCTTAGGAAATTGTATAGAGAGAATGAGAAAACGATTTGTTGAAGCGTAAAATTTTTCGACGAATTTTCATCGTAACCCCCTGTTTTTATTACTTTATTATTATTATTGTGTATAGGTCCCGTCGCTAAAAACTGACAAACAGCAGAACACCGGGACAATCATTAGTTTTACACTCAAAATTTTTTGAAGTGAAAATAAAATCAATAATTGCTTTGAAGATCTATTCTCTTTTCATTCTCATTTATCGATATTTCTTTTTTCTTTTTTTTTTTTTTTTAACGTAAAAAGTAATGTATGACTAAATAAAATGCATTTGTATTTATAAACGTTTGTATATAAATATAATAAATACATAATTTGTATTATTTTTGTGAATTTCAGATAGATTTCATAGAAATACATTTATGTATAATAAATTTTTTGACTTGTATATAATTGTGTAAGTACATTATGAGAATTTAGACGTTATTTTTTCCCCCGCCCGGACATATTACTTTAAAGCATAAGTTGATTATTACATTTTTACAAAAAAATTTGGAGTGTACTCGAGAAAGACACTAGGCACGTTTACGAGTGAATAAAAGAAAAAAAAATTCAAAAAACTTTTGTTAGAGTGAATGTTGCGAATCACTTAATTTGTAAAATATCAACTAGAAAAAAAGCACATTCTTGTATTCGTCATGTATTGTAGTTCATATTTGTATAACACTTAATTGAATGAATTGTACGAAAGAATGTTCAGATTTAGCAAAACACATTAAATAAAAAAATTTTAAAAAATAAATAAATAAATAAATAAGAACATCAAACGTTATAGGATGAAGGATATATCTTTCGCCAGTTTTATACTGAACTTTATTTGGTAAAATCTTACTTTTATATTGATGAAATTTCGATATATAATAAATTAGAAGAAGAAAAAACTAGCGTGGCAATTTCGCTGATGACAACTGTAAATACTTTAAAAGATTTATGCATTAACGTTACTATTTGTGTCAGATTTCTTATTAATACATGTGATGATCAAAACAACATTCAGTGGTTTATTTTTCTTTTCACTTCCTTCTGCAGCGATTTGGATATGAGCATTTGGACGTGGAAATAACATTGTATAAAAACACTTGTCGTACGTCTAAATCACGACTTTATTTATATATTTTTTTTATCATATTTTTTTTTTCTCTTCGATCAAAATTCAGAAAGCGAATGAATGGATTTTGATGGAAGTGGACTGATAACAAGTATAAGAATGCAGTGGAGCTGTAGCAATCATCAAAAGGGTCTATCTCTGACCATTTCGCGTATTATTTCACTTAACGGTACTACTTTTATAAAAGAAAGAATTACAATAAAAATATTGTATGTAGATATCGACAATTAATTATTAAACATAAACAAATGTTGGATAATTTAAAAATTACTGATGCAAAGTGGATGAGAATTACAGGTGTTTCTCTTTAAAATTAGAAAAAATGCTTTTCTTACAAAATTGTTGTTGCCCATGTGTTCTTAATAAACAACTTTTGACTCAACATTCAGTTGATGTAACTTTCTTCGTTCAATTATTATTTCGTGCTTTACATAGTGCTTTACATCGTTCTCATATATTTCATTTTATTATATCACAAAATTTTTTATTTAGTACAAAGTATATTTTGTCAAAGTTTACTATATAGCTGAAATAATCATTCGTTCCGTTAATAACTAAGTCTACGCTAGTACTAATACTATAACTACGACTAAATCTCTTCTAAAAGTTATATCCATGAGCACCAATTAAAAAAAAAAAAAAACTTATTAAAAAACGATGTTTGCGTGAAAAAGTGCTTCTTTATTCGCTTCCGTTGAAAATTAGAAAAGCGAAGAGAATCTTAATTTATTAACAGTCTTACCACTATACAGTACACACAATACGTACTTCATATAAAACCTTGAATTCATTAATTTATTTAGATTTATATCAACCATTAAAAAATTATGGTTTTTTTTCAGTGTAAAATGTACACGGTAATAGACAGGCCCTTTTGTCGTATGCTCACTGCAAACGAATTACAAATTGTGTGGGGGAAATTAAACTTAACTATAGAGATCGTCATCACCTTCATCTTGGAAAGGCTGGTCTCCTTGCGTTGTATCTTGGGTACCACCTTGTCCGCTGTTTTGCGGGAATCTAAAACATAAGTCACATTTTATTGTCTGTTTTGATTCGTAATAATAACAATTTCAACCTAATTTGCAATTATAATTCGAATAACTCACCTGAAGTTCGTACCGAACCCTCGCGATTGTTGGAGAGTCTGGGCGAACATCTCGTATTTTCGGATATCGTTGTCTGATACAGATCGCCGGGCGAACCTCATAGCTTCCTCGAAGTGGGCTTTGGTAATTTCGGGCACTGGATCATCATCATCCGTCTGGAATAATAAGTTGCATTAGCTTTTAATTCAATTGACTCTTATGTTTTCTATTTTTTTTTCTTTTTTTAAGAGAAATGATACTTACATCCATAGAAGCGGCTGGATTGGCAGCGCGTTCCTTTTCCCTCCGAATTTCCGTTTCGATGCACTGTCTAATGGCCAGCTTGCAAGCGCGCTGGCAGATCTCTGTCATATCAGCTCCAGAGAATCCGTGCGTTACTTTTGCAATGTAAACCAAGTCCACGTCCTACATCGAAAAGAATAATGCAATTAATAATTACGTACGACAATCATCTAAGAAAATTGATAAAAAGAAAGTCACCTTAGCAACCGGAGATTTTCGCAAATTGGCCCTGAAAATGGACTCCCGGGACTTCTCGTCGGGCAGCGGGATGTAAATCAGCTGATCCAACCTTCCAGGTCGAAGAATAGCTGGATCGATGATGTCGGGCCGATTCGTTGCTCCGATAATGAAGACGTTCTTCTTCGCTCCCATACCGTCCATCTCTGTGAGAATCTGATTGATAACCCTGTCGGCCGCGCCTCCAGCATCACCGACAGTACCACCACGCGATTTGGCGATCGAGTCCAACTCGTCGAAGAAGAGTACGCAAGGAGCTGCTGATCTTGCCTTGTCGAAAACGTCTCTCACGTTAGCCTCGGACTCACCGAACCACATAGTCAGCAGCTCAGGACCCTTCACGGAGATGAAATTTGCCTGGCACTCGTTGGCAATGGCTTTGGCCAGCAGAGTCTTACCGCAACCGGGTGGTCCGTAGAAGAGCACACCGCGAGACGGCTGCATGCCGAACTTAAGGAACTTGTCTGGATGTTCAACCGGGTACTGCACCAGCTCTTGCAGTTCTTTCTTGACGTTCTGGAGACCTCCGATGTCCTCCCAGGTGACCGTAGGAACTTCGACGATTGTTTCACGCAGTGCGCTAGGACTGCTCTTGCTCATTGCGTACTGCGAGAATAATTATGAGTTAAAATTTTGTTGATTTATTTATATTCGGATTTGGTAGTGAACTTTAATTACCTTGAAGTTTTCCATGGTTACGGCTAACGACGAGAGTACCTCAGCATCGATTTGATCGTCTTCGAGATCGATTAGATCCATTTTTTCTCTAATTTGTTGGAGAGCTGCTTCTGAGCACAGAGATGCTAAATCAGCACCGACGTGACCGTGGGTCTCGGCAGCAATCTAAAAACAACAAAATTTTAACAATTCATAAGACTGCGCAATGTGTATGTTGTGTTTTAGAAAACAAGTGATGCAACACGTACTTCTTCTAACTCTACATCATCCGCGAGTTTCATATTCTTTGTATGAATGCGCAGAATTTCTAGACGACCAGTTGAATCTGGAATACCAATATCAATTTCTCTATCAAAACGACCGAAGCGTCTAAGAGCTCCGTCGATACTGTTAGGACGATTCGTAGCCGCCATGACGATAACGTGGGAACTTTGCTTCATACCGTCCATAAGAGTCAACAGTTGAGAAACAATACGTCTTTCAACTTCACCATGAGTCTGCAAACGGAAAAATGTTTTAGAATTTGTTTGATGTGTTTATAAAATATATTATAGATATAAAATATTTACTTTTTCCCTTTTGGGAGCAATAGCATCGAGTTCATCAATGAAGATGATGGCGGGTGAGTTCTTTTCGGCCTCTTCAAAGGCTTTACGGAGATTGCTCTCAGACTCTCCTGCCAATTTACTCATGATTTCAGGACCGTTAATCAAGAAGAAGAAAGCTCCCGTTTCATTGGCAACGGCTCGCGCGATAAGAGTCTTTCCTGTTCCAGGTGGACCATACAAAAGAATACCACGGGGTGGCTTCACACCAATGGCTTTGAAAAGCGAGGGATGACGCAGGGGTAATTCTACCATTTCCTTAATTTGAGCTAATTGTTTACGAACACCTCCAATGTCATCATATCCTACAGCATTTAATGCTTCTTCCTCTTCCTAAAAAATTTAAATTCAATTTAGTAAAACGTATTAAGTCTAATGATTTGAAATTAACTCATTTTTTTCATATGTACCTCTCTCTTGACGGGATCACCCTCACAGTGAATCACTGTTTCAGGGGCCACAATACAGTATGGTCCAGGGTCAGTTTCAACCACTTTGAACTCTACGGCACGCATACCTCCACGAACAATAAACGTGTCATCCTTGTGAATGGGACGATAAGCCTCCAAAAAGTATGGTTTCAGGTAAACTTCAAAAAGGTTACTACACAAAAATAAAAGAAAGTTAATTAAAGTTTCATGTAACTAATTTTTATGGGGGAAAAAAAAATATATATATATATATTACAACATACCCAGTAAGACCTTCAACAGTGTCATCAATAGGCAAGACGTGAATGCGCTTTCCATACTTGATATCAGGGCAAGATTGCACTGACACAATATCACTTAAACGTACTCTCAAGTTATTTCTAACTACGCGATTCATCAGAATTTTCTCATCTGGACAATTTGCATCGGACAGAACAATGCAAACTGTTTCTTTGCGCCTCTTTCCCTTCAGTAGCACTGTATCACCACGGAAGAGCTGAAGCTCATCCATTTTAGCTTGGGAAAGGGCCACCACAGAATTGTCATCATTTGATGCTTCATCAACAAGAAGCCTATTGGGTTTGTCCTTTTTCCTTAGGATAGCCGTAGCTAGGTATTCTCCGCTGTAAAATAAAATTGAAGATGTTTAAATTCTGGTACATATTTACATAACATACTAAAAATAACTGTTAAACGTTTATCCAACATTTTTCTTTTAATTTCATTAAAATACTTATGCAACTTCATCTCTATATGCAAATGAAACGTTAAAAATTTAATTACATAAAAATGAAAACTACTTGACAATAAACTACCATTCCTTTATAATCACAAAGCTAAATCCCAAAAGACAAATCCTATTTTTTCATTAGATTCAAATTGCCTTAATAGTCCATCAATTTCTGCAATTTCCGCATCAACCGCAATCGCGCAAACGAAAATCCACGTATACCATTTCTCTTGATTAGAATCGCAAAAAAAAAAAAAAAATCGCAAACACCACACGACACACGCACGCACAGAGTGGCGTGAACTACATAAATGATCCAGGGGGGGAAATTCCCCCGTGGTTGGCGAAAATCCGTTGGCGTCTTTTTCGTCTATATTAAATTTTCGAAAAACAAAATCTCAATCGTAACACCTATAAAAGTGAAAAGAGGGGGGACAGTTTGTATGATGATGCGTGGTGATGCGTGTTGCAAGGAGAGTGGAGCTTCAAAACGCCTTTGTCACGTTACCGTTGCTCGGCCATGATCATCGGCTGGCATCGATGCCGCTTTCGTCAAATAAACGCAAGGGCCAGAAATTACACGAAACAACGTTTAATTAGCCACGCGTGTAAATTGATACGTTATATTTGGGACAGAAGAGCGTGACGCCGCGCGCTACCCGGACAAAACAAGTGCGCGGCGACATGATGACGAGGTAAAATTGATGGTGGAGCACAGCGGAGAGCGTGATGCTTTCGGCCGCCGCGCGTCACCGAAAAACCGGAGCTAGTCGATTATTTTTCTTTAAAACAATACTCAAATAACCCCGACAATGTTTAAGTCTCACTCACCTCTTGGGATCACTCATTGTTGTCTCTTTGATTCAACTTCCTGGTGAACACACTACGTGTGTTCTGGACTGTATTAACCGTACAACTCAACTCTCTCGACTCTGGGAAAGTGATGTAGGCAGAGCAGCAGCAGCACTAGCAGTATACCAGCAGCACGGCACACGCACAGCACACACAACTTGCAACGTCCGTCTACAACCGTGGCGGAACGGAAAGTAAGTATAGTGGAGTGAACGCGTGTACTTTATACACGTATCCAGAAGAAACTAAGCAAGAGAAAGTAGAGGACGCGCCGGCTGCTGTCGTGGAGGAATTGGGATTTAAAGTGTCATGGCGGACCGAAAAGTGGGGACCGTTGCTTCTTACGGAGAAACAAAGGAGTGGGAGAAGTGCAATTTCCTGCCTTGCTTCATGAGGAAGTACCTACATTGGTGGCGCTTTATGCCGGGGCGCATCGAGGTGCGCGTTTAAACTGCGCATACCCGACCAATCACAGCTTGAGTCGAGAAGAATCGAGTAGAAGCAAAGAGTATGTAGTCCGCTGGATTCAAGCAGTGATTGGTCAGGTACGCGCAGCTTGGACGCGCACCGCGACGCGCTCCATGATGAGCCCATGATCCTGACGCACTCCAAGTGTAGATACTCCCCCTAATGGAAATGGAAAATGTATAATTAATGTAAATAAGTGTATATAAATGTTATTTACATATATATACACTATTTTTATTTACATTTATACATTTTTTATATAAATTTACACTTATTTACATTTATATACATTTATATACACTTTCATAAAACTTAAAAAAAATTCTTATAAGTATAGCGAAAATTAAAAAAAAAATATATATAAATATATATAAATGTATATATCTGTAAATTAATGTAAATAAGTGTATTTATAAAAATAAAAATTTTCAATACAACTATTCAAAATGTAAGAAAAAATAT
>UXGD01000481.1:0-58315 GCA_900474315.1 Torymus auratus | reverse complement strand
AGATTAGTGTGTGCCTGATGTGAATAAGCGGACTAGAATATGTAGTTGATGAAGTTTTGGTCGGAAAACATTAATATTCTGATTTTGGATTAATGTGATATAATTTGTCATGCTTTATCTCGGGGCTTCATTACTATTATCGATGAAAACCACTTAGTTCTGTCATTGGATCAAATTATAAACAACAAGCGCACGAGTACCGATAAACCAATTACTTACACCTCTAAAACAAACAGTGTCGTTTATTTTTTGTGTACAAACACCCAGCGCTATATTTATCTCGACATATACCTAATCGAAGAGAACCTTTTTAAAGCCATCACTATCTGCCACCTTATCTGCGCCTCGCGTGACGTGTGTGTATATGTACACGCTTCACATAATCGGCCGAGTGGAATCCCGATAAGACACATCACAGTAGGGAAGAGAGAAAAAAAGCGGAAATCGTCGGTTCGCACTTTTTTTTTCAATTTTTCATCCCCCTTCGGCAGAAAAATAAAGAAGAAAGAAAGAAGAATTTGCCCCTCGACCGGCAAATATTGACAGCCGCGACGGGATTTAAATCTTTGCAGTTTCTCTTTTGCGCGATCTCGAATCCCTAAACAAACACGCGCGAGCTCTCGAGAACAAACGAGAAAGGGAGAGACGAACAAGAGGCAGAAGAAGAAGAAGAAACAGCGTGGGCGTATATATGCGTAGGGAAAGTTTGAAGTTGAACGAAGAGAGATACGTTATGAGATATACGTATAGGGCCGAGAGAAGTTTCAGGAAAAGGGGAGAATACGGGCGCACGTATACTTTACCCACGTCGTTACATACGCGACAAATCACGCAATTTATCGTCGGATATATCAAGTGCCCGTTATATATATAAATATGAAAAGCCGTTCGAACTGTATTTAATGCGAAAATATAGATATCAAGCAGATAATAAAAGTATAGTATTATGGGTTATATACACGCGCGAAAGGACTCGAATCGCCGCGTTCTATTGCGAAACTTTTGCGCCCGTAAGGATTAATCATAGGGAAATTTATATCGCGCCGGTAAATACACACGTCGGAGGTATATAAGCATCTCTAGGCGGAGAAAATTTTCAGCCGCCGGCAGCAAGCCGCTATATATCAATATTTCGCGCGTAATTCACGATTATTTATGCGATCTTCGAGCTAGCTCTAACGCATAAACCTACGATCGAAATTTCCTCACCTAATACATTCCAATTTTGCGGCCGCGTGACGTCAAACACTTCTTTTTAATGCCGCAGAGCAGCACACACACATAGAGAGCGAGTTATTTCGAGAATTCGTAATTTACGCGCGCCGCATTGTAATATGCATATCAACGACGCGAACCACCGCCGCGTTATAATTCACAAAACCCGTTCTCCCGTGTTCCTACTTCCATCGCGTGAATTTCGAACGAAATTTACATGCTCGAGGCACATCCCGGCTAATTTCAATTACAACTGCTCGCTGTACATATACACATCCATAATATCTATTCAGCATGGCTGAATACACGCAAGAAGCATACATTTCCGTCGCTAAAAATACCCTATAGACAAAAGTAGCTCTATAGTCAGCACCTTGGCGGTCCCTGAAAAAAAATCTCCGCCTCTAAATATTCAACGAGGCGCGAGCGGCGGAAAATAAAGCGATAACCGCACGACGCTGCTGTTCCCCCGCAAAAAGCCGACGAAGCAGAAGCAGAAACACGAACAGGAGTGAGAGAGGCGCGAGAAGGGAAAGGGCATTTGAATTCCTCAAGGCCGCGCTCTCGTTGCCGAGAGAGACTGTCGCCTCCTCATTGACCTTCCCCCGACGCGCGCGCGCACGCTATTATATGAGAGAGGAGACAATGAGCCCGGAGGCGATAAAAAGCGAGGAACGCGAATGCGATATGTGTGTGTGTGTGCACCGCCGCTCTCTTTTTGTTCCCTGAGAGGATCGGTTCTGTTCTGTTTATGTGACTTTTACGGGCTCCGTGTTGTATTGTATATATGTGTGGAAGGTCTCGGGGATATTCTTTTGAGTGGAGCGGAGCGATAAGAGATTTATCGGTATGGCGAGGTTGGAGGTGAGGATCCGGGTGGTGTAGTGCGCGCGCTTTATATGGGTATAGGGTATATTCGCGTAATATGCTATAAGAATATGCAAATGATTCGTGTAGGATGCAGAAAATAACTAATTAAATAAAAATAAATGTGGATCTATATCTAGATGATTATTGGCGCATACTTTCACTTTTACAGCGCTCACAGGAAACTTCAGGAGCTACATATATAGGCTTTTTTCAGGATACAAATTGACTCCACTTTGTACGAGAGATCGACAAAGTGGCTCTATATCGTCAACGTGCAAAAAGGCTAATTTTTCAAAAGTCTCACAAATGAAACGACGGATTCCATTTACATTCCGCATCGTGCGCGTCCCCAATCCAGATCATCAATCCAGAAATAATTACAGTAGCATACACGACTTCTTATTCGCGCCGACACCATCAGCAGCATCGTCTCGTCGAATCGTCAATCCAACAAATTCCCCGACAATTATTCGACTCTCTCGGGCTTTGCTCGAATTTTATCCCTCTCATCTTGCTCGGAAACATCGAATAAAATCGCGCGCAAAAACAAGTCTATCCCGACTCACGCGCGCGCTGCACTTATATACACCGCCGCACGTAAAAACAAAGAAGAAGCGGCGGTGGTGGGCGCGCAGGATATATACTCTCCGAGGAGAAAGCGAGACGGACAAAAGGAGAGGCGCGAGAGGAAGAAGAGAGAGAGAGAGAGAAGCTCGTCCTAAGGAGGCTCTTGCTGCAGAACTCGTTCTCTCGGATCAAGGGCTGCCAACTGCCGCCGCCGCCGTGGCGGTATTACGCTCGTTACCCCTCTCTCTCTTGCAAGAGCGCGAGAGATGGAATGCCGTCGAGACAAGCTCTCTCGTGCAGCTTCGCTCTTTATGCCCTTTTTTCTCTCTTATTATTCCTCGCGTCCGTCTCTTAACTTCCATCTTTCTCGCTCTCTTCTCTCTCGTGTGTGTGTGTGTGTACGCTACAGGCATCAGCCTCCGGTGTATATAGGTACTTCTCTCTCGCTCTGATGACGCGCGCTGCAAAAAGGAGAACGCGCTCGCTCGCTTGCTCGCGTTTATTTTTAGTCCTATATATCGGACGTCCATCGAGAGAGAGCGAACGCGCTAGAGGTTGATTGGACGTTTTCCCTGGCTTTGAAATTACCCGACGCGCGAGAGTGTATACACATACATAGCCTCTCTCCCTCACTGTAAGCGAGATCGCGAGATTTTTGTATCGGCAAGTTATGATGTCTCGGGCTATTTATATACAGGGAGAGAGAGAGCAGAGTTCTGTGCGCGCACGAGAGTAATAAGGTTCATATAGAAGTGAGAGAGATAGAGAGGGAAGGGGGCTGAAATAGGCTACGAGAGAGCTAATGCAACGCGAGTCGTGTTTTTTTTTCTTTCTGTCTATAGTGGATGGAGGGAATTCTCGGAGTATATAGAGAGATCGGTCGATTTGAAATGTACGCTGTATATAGCGCGGCGCGGGATCGAGTAAATCAGAGGCTCAATCGGATTAGGAATTTAGCTTCGTGCTATAAGGCTTTTCCAGCGCGAGTATTGGGTTCGAGATATACGTCTTTATTAGCGCGCTCTGCTGCCTGATTAAAGTTAATTAAATGTTAAATTTGTGGACGATTATACGCAGACATGTTATGAGAGTGTAAAACACAGTTTTATTCGGTACATTGCGCGGAATCGTAAAATTATTCTTATACGAAAAAACACTTATATGTATGTACAAGCATCTCGAGTCTCTGAGTCAATAAAAGCGCGCGGCCAAGATATCACCGGCGATTACATAAATCCTTTTCCTATATATATAAACGTACAGTCGTATGACTTATCGCGATATGTAGGTACGAGCGCGCCCAGGAATTTCGTAATTACGCGAATAATTACTTACTTACGCGCGCTCTCGCGTACTAATACTATATACTAGAAAATCATTCGGGTATAAGCGTATAAGTGTATAAATACATTGAAATTCATCAGGACTTTTTGTGCATCCTCGTAATTAAACGTAGCGATTACCAAGATTGATTGTAATCCTCGTATGACTTCTCTCGCGCGTGTACTATTTGCATAACGATTACGGGCGCGCAGAATTTTATTACCCCAAAAAGTCACGTTAATCATAATCAATTTGCACATAATTAAGTATGCAAATTATCCATACCTTACATATACTCTTATTTTCCTTCGTGTCTCTCCTCTCATGGGCGCACGAATTACACGCCGAAAGTATATTTCCCCGAACGAGCGAGGTATAATCGCCGGCCGATCTTAATTGCCGCGCGCGTGGGCCGACGTGTGTAATATAATATATATTCCTGCGCGGTGCAAAATTATATTAATATCACGCAGCGCGTCTTCTCTCTCCTCTGGCCATCCTCCTCCTCTGTCAACGGAAAATATTTTATTTTCGGGAATTAACGCAGCGAGCGGCGATAATATAAAAAGTCAACGCTCCCAGTAATTTCTCCCTCCCCCCTGTATATACCATCTCACCGAAGTGAGAGATCTTCGGAGCCTGAGAAAGAGAGAGAAAAAAAAAGTCGGCGCAGACTTCTATCTGATTCACGCGCGCTCGCGCACTTTCTCTTTTTGAAGGCGCGTGCGAGGAGGTCAAACGCCCGACAGGCTATATACGAGAAGGTATCGATAAGTCCGTGCCGCTGTCTGCGCGCAGGCCAAATTGAATTCCTGCAGCCGCGGCGAGAGGGCAAAAAGTCAGCGCTGCTGGTGTCGTGGCTGCACTGGGTTAATGAATTTTTTCGGTTAATTAGCGCGGTGGCTTCGGAGAAGTGATAAGAGGGAGGTTGGATTTATGCGCACGCGTGTGAGTGCTGGGGAATCGATGGAGGTACCGACGCTCGGTGGGTGAAAATGGATTTTAATTTATAATTCCTTTTTTTTCTCTCTCTTGCGGGTAATTTATGAACGTCTGCCTTGAAGTTATGCGCGTGTAATAATAATAATAATAATACTTTGTATATGGTATCCATTTTAAAAAAATTGATTACAAAATTAAAAAACATAAGGCGGAGTGTATTTACCGATCTTAATCATAAATTGATGTATATGAAAGTATCTTTTTACCATTTTATTTTTAACATTATACAAATGTTAATTAAATTTCTACTGATTACTATTCCTCGTATGTATACAAGTATAGAGCCATACACGGACGCTACATCCTTCGAACTACACGCAGTTTCTTTGCAAAAAAAAAGAGCGTATAATATATAATAGTCACGCGATTAATTAAACGAGCCTGAAAAGCAAACCGATCGACAAAGTATTTGAGCTGAACTAACTAAAACCCGAGGCGCGAGCCGTTTCTCTCCCTCCTATATTACCCAACGAGTACAACTTCACTTAGCGTCTCGACAAATTGCAACTGCCGCGCACTAAAAGCAGCCACTAAAGTCCCTGGCGCAACCTATACGTTCAGCTCCCTATAGAGCAAGCCGAAGAAGAGGTAAAAATTGTTCAGTAAGTAAGTACGTACGCGAGCCTCTTTTGTGTTGTTATGTGCCATGTGAGACAAGTTCGGCGTGTAACACGCGAAAGGAGGGATTTCGCGAGCAAAAAACGGCCGAGTATAGCCCGAGCGAATGAAAACGGCTCGTGCGCGGTAATGCGCGCACACTTAGCATGCTAATTGCGCTTGAAAAAGCCGCATCGTAAATTACCCGTTCGAGAGCGAGAGGGATAAAGTGTAGTAGTAGTAGTAGAGTTGTGACGACGAGGAGGAGGTGGAATAGTAGGAACAATGAGAGAGGACGCGAAAGGCGATATGTCTTTGCGATTGGCTCGTTGAGGATCGGAGTGTAAATTATTGAGAAGGTATAATGCTTCAAGTGGACAGGTTATTAATTTTTCAGTTATAGTACAGAAGAGGGGATTGGTTTTTGTTATACGAGCCAAAGGAAAGCTATCTTGATTGTTAGATCGGACTAATAAATGATTTTCATAATTATGCTTATGACGAGATAGTACGATAATTCTTAAGAAACAAGCAATAAGGGTATACTCGAGCACTTTTTCCTCAGGCTAAAATCATATAGGAATGGAAGATTAGAATTAAATTCCCATTACCTCATTTACAAAAACAAATATCAAATCCTCATTTTAATCATCATTCATTATTCAGAAAAGCCCATTAACCACCGAAGCCAATCCAAACCTTATCTATCTTCATTCCCCCCTCTGGCCAGCAGCAAAAACTTCTCCTCCACACCCTCTCATTATACATCTCACGCTCTCATCCACAAAAAGCCAATAAATTACGCTAAAATGCCGGCATCCTGCTCAAAACCATGACAAAAACTCTTCTCTTCCTCTTCACCCAACAAAACGAATACATATACTTTACAAAAAAAGATATCGCGCTTGCGTTTATTCTAATGCGCGCGAGAGCGGCCGTTATTATAAAAACAGACTCGCGCGCACGCACGCGCGTGTGAGATGGAGATCCGATAAGACGGGCGGCGAGACAGGGCCCCAGACATACACACATACGCGCGTGGATAGCAGATTAGCCGAGATAAGGATCGACCGCGCGCGCGCGGCTGATAAGCGCGTAATTAACGCGCGTTAGCGAGCCGAGGCGAGTTCTCTGGGTTACCGCGGCGGCGAAGAAGAGCGTGCCTGTGTAGATGTGGGACGGGAGGAATGGGAACGAGGAAGAAAGCGAGAAGAAGAAGAAGACTGGACACGAGCAAGGAGGAGGGGAACGAGGAGTCGACGTGTGGTAGTAGTTGCCGATTTTTTTTTCGGGACGGCGGAGGTTTTTGTGAGAGCGAGTGGGAGATGGGTTGTATCGATTGCTATGGTGTAAGGTTAATATTCAATACTGATTTATAAATGCATGTCGATGGATAGTTCGATATAATATACACTTTTGAAAATAAACGATCACATAAATAATCTACTTATACAAATGTACTCTACTTATCGTCAGCTGATAATACAGCTGAAAATATAATGTGGTTCCCCGCACTCATTGTACCTCATTATTAAAAACGCTCCTACATCTGACGTTATACCCGTCGAACACATCTAATTAACATTACCGATACACTCAAATTACCTACTTACGTACAAACACACACGCGAGCATATAAAAAATGAAAAAAAAAGACGTTCCCTTTACAAACTCTTACGCATATACTATCTAATTTCGCACATGGCACACACATTCCTAACGGCCGTACAGCACACACGCCCAAGACAATGAAGGCATACCCTCTCTCTCTCACTCACGCATGCACACGCGAAGAAATCGAAGAGGCGCGCAGCAGCACACTGTACACTCCTCGACGTGTGCAAGGTTGCCAGACCTCTTGCACGCACAAGCTGCACCTTTGCGCCGTCTGCTCTCGTTATATGCCCGCCGTGCGTCCGTCCGTCTGTCCTCTCCTCCTCCTTCGTTCTTTTTTTTTCACTCCCGAGAAATTTCTTTCGAGTGCGCGCGTCCTCCTTCGGTGACTCTTTTTTTCCCCTCCCTCTTCTACTACCTACTTCTTCTTCTACGTAGTCGTGTCGCCGGAATTTAAAACGGCGCTTTTTTCACGCCCCCGTTTTTTCCGGACCGTTTGTCATTATTGACGAGAGCTGCACGAACGACGATTGTAATTTCCGAAGGGAGGGAGGGAAATTAAAGGGTAATTCGGGGACGCGCGCGAGAGAATTTTTATACACGTCGGGCGCATTAATTATCCACCGACTTAATCGGGTATATTCGGCAGAGGGACTCTGGGTAATGATAATTCCGGTCGCGGCGATGCGTGTAATTGGTAATTGCGAATTGTATAAAATCGAATACAGGCGCGCTTGCGGGATTTATTTGGGGGGGATTCGTGTGCGAGGATTTATTACTTTTATCATTGCCGTTAATGTTTATGTTTATGTTTTATTAATTAATTAGCGATATGTATAATGGGGGGCTATGTAATGGTGTAACAGCGGCATCGATCAAACGGTAATCGGGTGTAATGAAATGCCTCGAGTGTACATGTGGATCGCTATCGATTTGTGTTTAAATTAATGCTCCATCTGATACGGGCGTTTCTGCAGTTATTTATATTTCCAGGAAGCATGTGTTCATGCCCATTGTAGCCTTCACGCGGTTTTTTTGCAAAATCATTTGAACGCACTTTGAGTCTAATAATAGTTATATCTTCTGATGATGGCTTGTTTAAAAAAAGAAGAAGACGATTGTTGTCAGGCATTAATTAGAAAGAAACATCGTATATCCATCCAGCAGACATAATGAACGAACTACCGCGCCAAAATTCCGCGAACCGCCATAAACTCCTTTTACAGCTCTAATCGGGCCCATAAACTTCCTCATCTTATAAATCAAACACTCAATAAAAAAGTCCCACGCCGTTTGAAAAACAACAACGCGGCTTCAACGTCCGTTTTATTATTTCTTAATTCCCCGATTATCAATTTAATATTATCGGAGAATAATGGGTATAACAATTTTTATACGGATTACCGAAAAATAAGCACGCTATCATAGACACATTCGTGGGAGTCTGTACGGAGGCCAATAAAAGAGCGAGCTCGCGTTTTGGCAGCGGACCGCGATAAATTCGTATTAAGTTTTCGAAATTCTAAAGAATACTAAACGTCGGCCGCATAAATCAGCCTACACATCAACTCCTTATAAATTTAACTATACTGGCGCGCGCGCGCGCAAGAGAAAGAGAGAGGAAACAATGGAGAATTCCAAGTTTACGAACGGCTGTTTTCGCCTATTACCCGGTCTCGGAATCTCTTATTGAATGATGCATATAAAAAAATATTCCCTCTCCTTTCACAGCTAACTAAAAAACATACACGCGCGGGCCTATAAATAACGCACGCTCGAGAACGGTCGACATCCGCGAAAATTATCGCGAATCGCGCGAATAAATATGAATTAGATTCCCCTACAGCAATACAACAAAGCAATACTCGAAATTTCAGCTCGTTATTACATATAAATTCCACTCTTCAACGTTTCAACCTAACCTCCGCAGAGTCATTAATTCAGACCACTACTATAGACGGTGGAAAAAAAAGCCGCCGCCGCTACCAATCCATCACGCACAAACGAACCGCCCACGAGCCACGCTTGCTATATACGTTTCTAAAACAATAAACATTTCGACTGTATAATTTCCGTCGGCACGGGGGCTGCTACCGGTGTTGTGCACTACTGCTGCTGCTATAGTATATATATACGTGCCCGCCGGCGATTAGTTGTATCCCCCCCGCGTGCAGCAGCGAGCGAGCGCAAAGCGAAACGTCGACGTCTGCGATTCTATCGGCTCTCTCCCTCCCGCGTATCCGCATTACCATATTATCGCGCCCGCGAGTCTATGTGCATGTAGCTGGAATATTCGAGCTGGCTGGTGGTCGTCGTGCTGGTTGTTCATGGTTCTGTGAAGGAGGAGGAGGAGGAGTAAGTTTCGAGCTATACATATATAGGAAATGTATATAGTAGCTTTTGGATTTGTTTGAAGGGGGGAATTACGTAACGCTGGGACGATTAGCATAGCCCCGTGTGTGGTATTATGCTGATTTTCCGAAATATAATAATTTCATTAAAATGTGTGACAGATAATAAAGTATGGGATTTGGCAACGATGGAATATTATAGTTCTATAAAGGGGGCCCGATGAGGTTCCGAGAATTTAATAAGCGCTAATGTGAAGAGGGAAGAATGATTTACTTTAATTTATGTAAATGCTACACATTTCTAAACTCGATTCGATGAAATTTTGACTCGTCGATTTGTATATATAGGATGGACCCATCAACGTACAAATATTATCCAACGCATGAAAAAATGACTATTCTGAAATTTGCAAACTGCACTGCAAAACACGAAATTCCCCTGGTGTATATATATACACCAACGTACACGCGTATACAGGCAACGAGCATTTCGAGCCGATACGCCCCCCAAATCACAAACCTACCAGCCATATCAAACCCCCACCGCACAATACAATCATTCCCCACACAGACACACAGACGGACACCTGCCTACACGATATATACACACATTGGCATAACAAACGGGCATTCGCATCGTCACTTTCGCCCAAACGCGCGTATAATGCCCCTAGCACATCGGGTACGCGCGAATTGAAACGCCGGGGTCTGTGTGTGCGGACGTGCGCGTATCGCTCGCGGCCCCGAACGCTATTTTCCATTAATCCCCCTCCCGGCACTGTATTCGCTTGCCGGTTTTCACGGGTTTTCGGCCGACGACGACGACGATTGTCATGCAAATGCGCGTCAATTTAACGGGGGAGGGCGGTCCGAAAGGTGCCGTTTTGTTCGTGCATGCGATGATTTCGTCGGTTGGTTATACGTAATGGCTGTGTGTAGAGGTCTGGATTCTTGCGGGACGATGATGAGATGCGATAACCAAGGTGAGATGTGTACGAGTAATTTAATAGCGTGATTGCGGTGTTTGTTTACCGTCCTCTTTTTAATTAGACGCGCGGGCGATGAAAGGTATATAAGAGCGTGTATATATACAGGGAAAATATTTATCGTCGTTGGGAATGGAATGGATAATAAGTAAGCAGCGTGTTATATACTCACCCATACGGGTATACATAGTCACGATACCCGCGCGGTATCCCCACCGTTACATTTCGCGATTCTCATCTGAGATAACGCACGCGGCGGGGATAAAAGTATCACTCTCGCTCTCGACCATCGTGTACGATTATGCTCACCTGAAACAGAAAAACAAGAAACGATCCATTAGGATTATTTCAATAACGGGCTCGAAGAAAAACCAGAGTTCGCCACCGAAAGAGAAAAAAAAGAGCCAGCTGTCACCGCGGTAGCTATCCATCATATACCCAAAAGGTGTGACCGTCGGCGGCCCCCTTCTTCTTCTTCTTCCAGGGAACTCTATCGCCGGAAAAAAAACTCTCGACAAAACTCTCTCTCTCTCTCATATCTAGCTACTACTATACAACTACTCCATTACAGATTAATTAATGTTAACAACCTCCGCGAGGAGCTCGCGCACGCACGCGAGTAGCCTATGAATTATTCATCGATGATTTTCACTTCGCCTCCGCCGCGTCTAATGTATTCCGATCCGTTTGATTTTTAAGGCCGATTTGCGGTAGCGAGAGAGAGAGAGAGAGAGAAATCAACGGGGGAGCTGTCGTTCTGCGGGTTTTCGCGATTCGAATGAATCATTGTGCCGCCACCCAATGGTCGTCGGCTTATAATCCGCGCGACGCGGTTAGTCACTAAGAATTTTATTATACGCGGCGGTTCACGCGCTGCTGCTGCTGCCGTGTGGTATTGTTCGTGATCGCTCGGCTTTTTTTTTATTCCTCTCGTCTTCTCTTTTTTTTTTGCTTATTGGTCGGTTAGATGTGCGCCGTGTGGTGTAGTTTTTTTTTAGAGGCGGGAGGAGTTGGTTCTCGGAAGTGTGCGGTGATCGGTTGAGATTACGCACAAATATATAGGTGGAGGACAAAAAAAAAGAGAGAAGGCTATACATAACTTATTCGTTGATGCTTATGAAAAAAACACTGCGTGTGATCCCTTTACGAACAAAAAGCGATGGTTATGAATGTGAAGGTCGCAAAGATCACACGAATTTTGACACAATTTGAATTGATTAAATAATTTTTTTAATCTGTTGATGAGATGATAAAATATCAATAACTTTGTTTATATTATTATACATTATATAAATCGTTGAAAAAAACAAGATTAGATGATGTATCAAAGTATATCTGTATCCTGAAAATGGAAAAAAAAGATATATATCCTTCCATCAAGATCTGTTAAGTAATCCCATTCCGCGCCACATTAAAAGAATATCTGTCACAACACAGCCCCACTGGCTACGGTGACTAGATGTTTTTTCAATTACTGTTTTGACCACTCTCGACTCGATTTATCAGGCGTCCCCTATCAAACGACGATTCATCATGCCCCGCTACCTCAAAATTGCAGAGTCAACCGCTCCTCCACACACTCTTACACAAAGCCCTGCTGCGACATAATACCTCGAACTCACAGCATCACATAACTACGCGAAAATCCATCAGAATTAAGCCGTTCAACGCCAAGACAAACGGCCAACTCTCATCACACCGAGGCCTTTCTTCCGCGAAGTTATAACGTCGTCATTAGCCATCGAAATAGCCTCGTCCCCGCATACATACGCACTTATATTACACGTTACATAGAGAGAGAGACAAAAAGACGTCGAAGGAGCCTGGAGGCGACAAAGGGCATTGAGCCATCCCGCGCCTTTTGTGCGCAAGTATTGCGTAACGGGATAACGCGGTCCGGTTATACGCGCGTGTATCTCTTCTACCATTGTGTCGAGAGAGTGAGTGCAATGGTTCGCGAAACGACGATTCGCGAAGAAGTTACAGCGTTATTTGGAATTCCTCTCCTCTTCGCTCGCGCAAAGTTTTATATACGCGCGTTCGTGCGTACATATATAGGATGACGGAGAATTATGCATGCAGGAATGCCGCGCGGCGACATTGTCGTCGTGTCGCGCCACTAAAGGGTTTAGGGGCTCGTCGACGAGGGTGCCGCCGAGCTCGGTAAAGGGAGCAGCCGTTTGAGAATCATTGCCGGCGAGAGAAGTTTATGGCTCATTGCGAATTCGCCACGGGAGAAGACGACGCGGAGCTCAAGAGAAAGCTTGAAATGATTGTTTCGAGGAACAACAACAACACCGCCACGTCGTGTCTTTTCGCACAATGAGGTATGCGTATAATATAATGCAGACGTGTATTTATATAAGTATATAAGGTTTTCATTTATACTTTGTGTGTTGAAGTTTCGCGTTATTAACGCGTGGCGATCGATAATTGCCTCTTTCTTTATACGCAAAAAGAGAGGGCGCGCCTAAAATTGACCACTTCATTATATACCCCTGCGGAAAGCAGGTTCGGCCCGTACGAAAGCTCGCAGCCATAAACCTCCTCGCGAGCGCACGGGAAACCGTAAAAACCGAACCGCCAAAACAATAAGAAGAACGGCCCGCACGACTCGAGGCTTACCACCACCGGCAATTGCACTTTTCGACTTTACGGCGCGCAGCTGCAGCACTGCCGCACGATCTTAATAATTATTACCGTTACGGCGTACTATACGCTTTAACGCTAACTGTTATAGTTACGAGGAGGTAGGTCGATCGATCCGCCGAGACGATCGATCGCCGGCTCGATTATTTCCGAGAGAGAGAGAGCCGTGGCTATATACTCTTTTATCGCTGTTATGGGATGTGCAGCTCGTTAATTATGCGAGTGCGTTGAGAGTGGCTGCCGCTGTTAATTAAGTGCTCCCGCGGTTCGCTCTCCCATCGATGCAGGAGGGATTAATTAAATTTTTCGGAACGGCTGCGACGAGGTTGTTTCCTTAATTTAACGCGCGCTGGCTCGGAAGAGTTGATTGCATTTTTGTTATTATCCGTGTGTGTGTGTGTGTGTGGGTATAATTCATCGTAGGAGAAAATTCGAGCTGTTAACGATCTTAATAAGAATCAACTGCTGCGATGCGCGGTTTACCGAGAAGTGGTTTATTGCGATAAATCTTCCACAATCGTCGCGTTTATTTCTCTCCGACATATTATAATTATTATGAAAAAGAAACATGGTTTCTTATATTCAATAACAAAGCCTGAATATTCATATATAAAACTGTCCACCTCTGCCACGAATGATAGATTAATCTCGCGCCTTTTTATATTTCTTTATTATACAGAGCCGAGGTATTATCGCGACTATATAAGCGCATTAATTCGACATTGTCGTCATTCGCGGAACTGAGCGAGACAAACAATATTCCACTCGCACGCCCTTCGCGTCATTACACGCTCCCTCGTCGAAAAAAAGGAACGAGCGAGCTATCGATTCGCGTCGCTCTCATTTAAACTCAACTCTGCTGCTCTGTTCTCGATAAATAATTTCTCTCCCTCGCACACTAAACGAGCGTCGCCCTCTTATCCTTCCTTTTCACCTCTCTCTCTCGAGCTTATTAAAGTTCATTTTTCGGCCTTGCGAGCCGCGCGAGCTCGGAGAAATTGCTCCGATCGACGTGGAAGGACGTAAAGTATAAAACGCTCGCCTGCTTCTATATATATATATATATATATATACGTATTACACACACACATACACCAAGGCTGCGTCCTCCCACGCGAGAGAGTGAAAAAAATTGCCGCAAAGAGCGAAAAAAAAAGAACGACGAAGAAGAAGGAGAGAGAGGACGAAAAAGCAAGCGTATGTGCGAGCGAGCGAGCGGCCCCCAAGGCTAACCGGCAGAACAATAAGTTCGCCGTCTCTCTCGCTCGCTTACCCGACCTCTATAAGTCATCCGTATTTATTTGCCGAAAGAGAGCGCGAACGGCCTGTCCCTTTTTACTTCTCGCTCGCGCGGCAGCAGCTTCGCCTCCGCTTCGTCCCCGAGACTATACGTCGTTGTCGTTTTGGAACCTTCGCGCGCACCGCGTACACATATAGTACACCTCATTGTATACTCGCAAACACATACGATATACGCGCGGGATATTTATAACGAGGAATTAATACCGTGGGTGATTCCCGGCCGCGATAACGACATACGCGCGAAGGAATTTCGAGCATTGATTAACGCGAGCGAGCGAGCGATTATTATACGGATATTAATCGAGGCAATGTTTTTTTTTTCTTTCTACGCTCTTAAGTGGGCGCGAGCGTTCTCGAATTCATCCTTGATGAACCACCGCGCGCGAGTGAGCGGCCAATTGGTTTCGATTAATTTTAAACGCGAGAAAGGTCGGAACTCGCGCGCTCGCTTTGTCTTGTATACACTCTTCGTTTTCACGCGTGTGTGTGTGTGTGGTTCGCGAGTAATTCAGCTAATTGAATATAATTTGGAAAAAGTCGGATGATGCCAGCAGCAACGATGATGATTCAGGCCGGTATTTATTTTATTAATGTAGAACAATGCAGCGCTCGTGCATGACTCATCCATTCATTCATTCATCTACTACCGTCCTATATATCCACCGAGAAACCACCGAAAAAACATAAACTCACTTTACACATATAATCGAACCTATATAACGCGGCATATCGATATCTGCGGGCCCTCACCTTTCATCAATCATCACATGACACAAGCTGGAAAATAAAACCTCGTCATCGGGGGGGCCGCGCGCGTGAGATCGAGAGCGCATTTTTATTCGCGCGACGAGTTCACTCGCCTTTTTTCAATTGTGCAACGAGCCGTCGTCCGCAGCTGCCGCTTTCTCGCGCCTGCGCAGCCTTCCATTTCTCAAACGAGCGTGTGTGTATATATACGAGCGGGGATAAATATGTACGAAAAGGTGAGCGCGCTCGGTCTCGCGTGCAGGTTTTTTTTTGCGGCGGCAGCGCATTCAGTACTGCTGCACTGACAGCCGCACGATCGAGAGTGTATGTGTATGTATGTACGAGAGAGAGAGAGAGACGAAGATTCGTGCATTAAGCGAGATAATCTCCCTCCTCTTTGTTCGCCGCGCGGCGGCCGAATGGAATAATTCATCGACCGGGTTATATCTCTCAGGGTTCTCAATATATGATTCTCTCTCTGAGAGGCAAATTAAATCCGAAATCGAAGCAATTTCTTAATATTCATTAATAACCGCCATTTGTATATACAACGCACAGCTACCACTCCTACACTCTCTGTTATAACAAACAATGAAATTAATTCGCAAAGCGCAACCACCCACGAAACAATGCCATAAGTATATCTACGCTTATTAATCTGTTTATCCGACCGCTTCCTACTATTCCACAATCCGCTCTCCCTCTACTATATCTCTACCTCTCTCTCTCTCTCGTATAGAATTATAAATCCTTTCACACGCGCGGCGGGGCGAGCAAACGCGACTTTCACCGTCGACGCGGACGATTCGAAAAATTCCGATATATACGTGTATGTGTGCGCGCGCTTGAGGCAGCAAATATACCTCTCTCGAGAACGTGCGCGGCGTGTACGTCGAGCCCCTGCCGCGAAACCGGTCTCTCCCGATGCTGTCTATGTATATATGCGTGTACGTGTGAGAGGGGGAGGAGGAGTGAGTATGGAAGCGCGAGTTTCGCGCGCACATCCGCGCGCGTCTTTTTCTCTCTCTTATTCGTTGTGGCGAGTAGCAGAGGAGAACGTATATATACGTACGCGACAGCGAGTGTGCGAAGGAATAGGCTGTATAGCTGATAATCATTCAATTTCGCGTTTCTTTTTACGACGCTGATGTGATCTCTCAATTCCGATCTGCGCTTAGAATTTGTATTTTTACCTTTCGGCTCGGTTTTTTTTTTCTCGTATGGAATGTTAGGTATGCTGGAATTCGAAATTGCGGATATTACATATTTGAATCATGACTATATACCAGAACTCGAAACCACACGTTTATACACGTATCTATCTCCACTCATCTTCAATAAATCGACAGAGATCGTTACCGATAGCACAATAATCCGACAAAAACCTAAGCAGAGTAATCTTCTCCATTACCGATCAAAACTCTGGAATATCCTCACCTTCTCCACTCCTCTTTCGTTCCCGCACAAAAAGAGCCAATATCCCAAGCTACAGTATCTTCACCTCGCTGACACACACGCACACATACACACGCGGAGCGCCTACCGGTTTCCATCGGCGCCTCGTGATATACGACGCCGACGAGCGCTGAATCGCGCTTATTAGTTCTTATTGTCGACGAGGCGTGTTGTATATACAGAGGCTGATGTGCGAGTATGTGTGTATTTATGTAGAGTGGCGGAGGCTGAAAAGCGCGCGCGTATATAAAGGTGAAGTTTTCACGGAAGAACTGGTCGATGATTCACGTATGAACGAAGTTTTTTGCTGTGTGTTTGATTTCGTCTACTTTTTTTTTTGCTGTGATGCGGGTTTTGATGATGGGTCTTTGTTGATTGAATTAAAAATTCGAATGCGATATGTATATTTTCGTTACGTGATTGAAAATGTTTGAGGTTGCGTATTGTAGAGGCTATTAAAAGTTACGCAAATTCGGTGATGAATAAAAATATAAAACGACTGTAAATATCCCATCAATTTTTTTTTATTAGCTTTATATAATAAATTCATATATATATATAACCTATACACCAATTACAGAAAAATGCGTGTTGTAATTACACCTTTTTTTAGGCGAAGTTGGGCGTTGAAAACTAATGGCATAATATTGCGCATTAATATATATCGAGCCCTGTACATAACAGCATCTGTCAAATTCCTCGAGTACTTATTCAAATTACGCTCGAACCTTTTAACTCAACGTCCATACTAAATCCCATAAAAAAAAAATACTATCGGTAATCCGCGATTGCTCTATATTTCACTTGACGCGATAAAAATTTTCCACGCACGCGCAAGGAAATTATTCCTCCAGTACATACATATATTTCTGACAGGAGGCACTCCATATATACGTGGGAGCACGAGTAGATATTCGGAATGTAAATATAGACGGATGTCGAGGAGTCGCGCGACGTGTCGCGTCGTCGTCGTCGGTCGACTGACACGTAATCACACAGAGAGCGAGCACGCGATTGGCGTGTCTGTATTTCATTAGGCTACAAAAAGAGGTATTAAAATTTTTTAATAGAATATTCTAGAAGCCGTCTCTCTCTCTTTTTTTCAGCTCTCACTCTTAATCCCCTCTTTCGTAATGAAATTACGCATTAGTTCGTACAACTTCCTTCGATCGGCTCGACTACGTTTTATTTCTCATCGATATACACACGTATAACCATAATAATACATTTATATAACTAATCTAGCAGACAAACCTCAAGAGAGCCAGGAATCGTGCAAAAGAAGAATCGTTAATTAAGCCAGCCCCGTCGAACGCGCAAACCCAGCCACCGTGTCGTCCGCGTTTAATCAAACACACATCTCCATATCCCTCGCGTACACACATACGACACGTGTGAGGGGTCGCAGTCAGCAAAGGCGCAGCAAGCGAGAGGGAACCGGACAGACAGACGGACGGGAAATTTCAATAAATCCGCGTTAGCCTCTCTCCCTCTCTCACGCGCGAGACTAGCATACGCGATGCGACTTGGAAATCCAGGAGAAATTGAACAATTTCCTCCGACCACCGCATCGTCGTCATCATCATCATCATCGCCGGGTCGTCATCTACCCCTTCCCTCTGTCACATACGCGCTCTCGTGTACGTGCATGTGTCCCCGTTAATTGGCAGGGCAGCGCTTACCCGCGATCGCGCCTAATTCGATCCTTCGCCCGCAACATACACACAGCGCATGTGTTTCTCTCTCTCTCCCTTCCCTTCTTCGTGTAACGAAATTAGCCGCGCGCTCGCGCACCTGGCCGCTAAAGTTTGCACTCGCGAGAACAAAGAGAAAGGCGGCTGGACGCGCGCGCGCTCGGTGATAAATGCGAGAGAGAGAGAAACTCGGTTTTCCGTCTCTTTTTTAGCCTCTCCCAGCGAGACCGAACGTCTACTTTCTCTTGCGAGTTTGATAGTTTCGACGGAGACGACGGGAGGCGGAGGGAAGCGTAAAAGTTTATGGAGAGTTTCGCGTGATTTGCATGTTTATGCCCCGGTCTGTGTATACATATATATACACGCTGATGGCTGAATATTGTTATTCGTTGCAGACGCAGGCGTATATATGTATAGTGAGGAGGGGTACGCGATGATGATGGTTTATGAATAGTAAATTCAATTCGCCACAGAGTCGTGTGTATATAGCGATGTGTGTCAGTACGGCTGTGCGCCAAGTCGAGCGCTAATTTTTTATGTAAACGAGACGAGAGAGAGAGAGAGAACGAGGAAGTTCGCCAGGCGCGTATAGCGTGTAACGACGGAAATGCTTTCCAAGTGTAGTACTTTCAAACTGGTCTTTCGCGTTTTACGCTATACTGCCGGTATATACACGGTTATGTTATTAGAGTATTGTTCCTCGTTTCAATGTTTTACATTCTTTACGAAGCTTTCCATAACCATATCTCTCTCTCAGCAAAGTGAACGCTTTAAAAACTTTATTCGCCTGACTTGTTGCGGGTATAACGTTTACCTTTCATCGCGCGCAATTTTTAAGGTTATGCCATGGTATATAATCATTCTATTTTACATTTTACGAACCATCAGTTTTGTAACCGTATATGAATAATTTACATAAAGCTTTCTTTACGCCCAATCAACACGGCCATCACCGCTCATCAGAATTTTTCCGTACCATAGTTATATATAATTGTTCATCTACATTTATTCATCCGCATTATACAGATCTCCACCCCCATTAACATCTCTCACGCAGTTTGCGCCCAAAAATAAGAGAGAGAGGGAGGGAGAGAAACGGACACCCTAAAGCCGATCCCGTATACATCCCGCCGCACCCTATCCAATAAACTTCAACCGGACGCAGCAGCCCGTGGCGCAATTGCGTCGCGCGCAAACCGACCAAAATACAATTTCCCTCTCTCTCTCTCTCTTGCGATTAATCAGGCAATGGTATCCCCGCACACCTCACCCCCGCGCGACTTAATCAACTCATTATCTCTCTCACTCGCTCGCTCTGACAGAGCAGGGCTGTAAACCTCTGCGGGCATCGAATGGTCACTTAGGCCACCGGCACGCTGCCTTTTCAAAGGCGAAAACTCTGTGGGCGAGGGGGTTGAGGAAATCGAGCGGAATGGCACGGGGCCGGTGGGTAAAAAGCGAGCGCATAATGCGGGCTAATGAAATTAGAGGTGAGAGAGTAAGAGAAGTGCTCGTGCGATGGCTCGTTAAGCGCGCCGAGGTGTTTTATTGGCCGAAGGGTGGACGTAACGCTGTGATAGTAGCGCCGAGGAGGATTCGATTTGAGGTTGCTCGGGTGGCTGGAGTGGTCGGTTGAAGATGCTTGAAGCGATGAATAGTCGTTTCTGCGGAAGAATATTAGATTCGGCAATCGGATGTTAGATCCTGTTAATATTTCGAGGAGAAATTCACTGAGTCGGAAGTTGAATTATCAAAGTGAACTAAATACCAAAATAGGGCTACACGATTTTTACACGTTTCCAAATTTGTTACTCATCTTTGCACCGCTATTTTTAAAAGTACATATTTAACAAATTTATAACAGACTGGGTAGGGCTACACCATATAGCAAAATTAATCTTGATATTGTATTGTGTTGCCTCAATATGCAAGACAATAATCGATACAATATTTATATACAGTTTTCCATACAATATCAAGATTGTGGTGTCAAGAATCTTGAATTGCCTTGAAAATAACATTTTCTAATCGTAATAATTTATAGAAGTAATAATAACAGGGATGCAACCCCCTATTGTTGAAAAAACAGCGGGAAAGAGGAAAATTATCATGAAAGAGGGGAGAATTGTCATCTCTAACGAGTGATAAAGGCTGCCAGGTTGGTAGATGACGGGCTCCTATATATAATATCCCCTCGAGCCGGCTTACGACGCACTTAGGTACGTGAGGCCACATGGAAGGGGTGCGCCGCCTAGCGGCAGCTCGCGAAGTAGACTCTGACCGGCGGCAGATATGGCGAGAAAAATCAAATTTCAAATTTGGCATTTATTTACACTTGTACCGAAATTTTATTGTTTTTGTATTGTTACGTGTGCGTAGTAAGCACAACGTGACGAGGCCGATCGGGTTGCAGCGAGCGACATGAGGAGGACTCGATGGAAGACGTGCAGCGGCGTTAGAGCACTCGTCGTGAAAACGAAATATCCGGGGTTCGCCCCCCCCCCCCCCGATTTATAAGACAAGAGAATAATACTTTAACGACCATTCGAACAACCATTTAGAAGAAATTCTCAGAACTACGGGCTCATCTATTAATATGTACGCGATCCCTCCCGAAAGTAACGAACTTCACGTAAACCAATCCATAAACGAACTACTCTATCCAAAAACTCATTACAAACAATCACTTCCGAAAGCCATTCAGCACGCAGCGGCAACCCCTCGTCAAAAACGCGCCCAATAAAATCAGTCGTCAGGCAGCCTCCGCATATATCCTATTTACAAAAAGGTCAGCCAGCAGCCAACCAGTCATCCACCTACGTGTAATCGTAAACGACAACGTTTCGTGAATTCATCAGCAGTCGCCTGTATAAAAGCCCATAAACCTGGCAGCGAAAAACGAGAAAAACCCATTGCGCGAGTCGAGTGGCTTATTTACTCTCTCTCTCTTTCTCTCGACGCTGCTGCTACGCAATTTTCGCAGTACACATCCGGCCGCGATATTCGAAATCCCGGACGTAGTACGTGCGATCGATGCCTCCGCGGATATATATATGCGTGTGCAAAAGGGTTATGTGTGTGTATGTGTGGTTCGATGCGTTTGACGCGTCAGTTGCCCACGCCTGTCGCGTATTAACGCCTGCGTGCGCGTATAGAAGAGGTGAATATTTCGCGCGCGGTACACGAGAGAGAGAGGGCAAAAGTTTGTATGAATAATTCCAAGTAAAATCGAATGTTTGACGCTGTGGATGAATATTTATTCTGCTGTTATGCGCTATACATGCACTCTACGCACATGCCTGTGTGTTGTATCTCTGCGTTTGGTCAGTGTAAACATAACTTTTGATGGAAAAAAAAATTTCTCTCGTACAATCGTGTATAATGTATAATATTCTCATATACGTACAGCACGCGCAGTGTGTTTAATTGCGTTAATATTTTATACATGGAAAATACACTGATTATGGGATTTCGAAGTTTAACGCGACTCTTGCAGTGTATGCGTGTTTCTCTATAACGCACGAGGCGCGATATAATCAGCGCGCGATTACAAGGATTAAGTCTCTCTGCCTTATAAAATGTATTCCCGCGTGCGGGCGCGATGATCGTTAAAGCAAGATACTTTATTTAATAGGGTATGTAAACCGTGCAACTCGCCGCACGCGCTATCTCGCGATACAGGCAAATTAAACCAACGTTACTTCCAATGTTCGAGTGATTAAATGCGGCAATCGTTAATTTTTCAAATCAACCGCGAGAGCTATTAAACTCGCGCGCTCTATAAAAAAAACCGGCAAACTGTTTCTCTCAAATTCTTTCGTAATTACTCAAACTCTACGTGATGGTATATATAACTACCTCTAAATTCGTCAATTAAACCACTCGCGTAAAGTAAAAAAAAAAAACAACCGAACGATTTCACTTTGCCCCGAACCCAATCATAATTGCGCCACTTATCTCCGCCGCGCGCGTCTGGAGCTCACCGAATTAAAACTTTCGACTTCTCACAGCTTAGTCTTTCCCGAATCATCGTGCAGCTCAATCACCGTCCATTATATACCTCCTCCTGCTCTTCTCTCTACCTCGCGAGAAAGAGAAAGCTCGCGCGCCAATAAATCAATCGTCTCGCGAACACCAAGACACAATTTGCGCGAGCAAAAACACGACGATCCGCTCCTTTAATCCGCCTAATGGAAAAATAGTTTACCGAGACATATACTCGCGCCTCGCATCGATTCCCCGTTTTATATATACATACACAGACGTGACGCTGAAATATTCATCCTTCGCAAGTAGACGCAACCTACTAAACGTCCGCTCGCGTCTTTTTTACGCGGTAAACAGAGTATTTACGCGCGCGCGCGGCCATATCGATCAGGTGTCAATCAATGGAATTAACGTTTCATGCGCACACCGGGCGCACGTATGTACACTGAAATTCGATGTCATATACACGAATGTACGTTACCTACGTAAACGCCCAGTATAAAGGTATTTTTAGCGGGGGCGATCATCGGTCGCGAATTGAACGCTAATCACGCTAATTCCCGGGAAATGAATTGTGTTTATTTAACGCGAGCACGGGTATATAGCGAGAGAACGCAGTAGCTCTCGTGGCTAATTGATCACGTTTCCATTTGCGTTTTATTTCCTCAGCAGTAGTAACAGTGACTAAGTGGATTAGTTAATGCGCGCCGGGTAGCAACAAAGTTTCTTTCTATCTCTGTCGCGTTTGCTCGGCGTCGGTGGCAGAGTGGGGGGGGGGCGAGTATCGATTTGTGTAATTTATTTAAATGTACCGGGAGTAGCGTTTGTTCTCTCGGTATAGGTGTGTATGTGTATATGCGTGCGCGTTCTCTATCGCGATAAATAACGTGCAATTTATCGGGCATTATATACGCAATTGGGCGAGGGGGGAAAAGGACAGATTGAGCGAAATTGATTTTTCGTATATATACCGGTGTAGCTGCTGCTGCCGGCCGTTGATTATGTTATTGTGAGAGGGAGCTGGCTTTATGTATGAATGTATATACCGGCGGCATGGAAAATGGGATAATTTTTGCGAGAGCTATATTGAGTATAATGGAGGATCGATGAATTGTAATTGTGTTCTACGGTAATGACTGTTCGTTATTATTCTAATAACACATGGACAATTCTAAATATAAACCGGGAGTGACGCGAATGTTGTATAACTAGTTAGTTATCGTAAAGCTTTTTTTTATTGTCAATAAACGCGGGAGCGAAATTCAAATGAGTATTTACTCGTGACAATCTATTTGCCGATATTTAAGCTCGAGTAATATCACATTATAGGTTTATAAATAATATTCATTAATAACTCCAAGTTGCTATTACAGTTAATAATTCATCCATAAGAAAAATAAAAAAAAATTTCAAACCCCCGACATCCTCATATTTCTCTCTGATCCTCCCCCGCACACGACACGCCGAAAAATCTCCAGTCAAACAATAACCATCGTAGCAGCAGCCGTTTGCGCGCACGACCTCACCCGCAAACAAGGTATCCTCCACACACACACACACACACTCGAGAGCTCCCTCTCAAATCCCCAAATACCCTCTTCCTTCTCTTTCCCTCCGCGAATCCTTAAAACTCCCATCCTCATCAGCGACAGACGCTCCTGCCGCTGTTGCTCTTCTCTCCTCAGCCCCCTCTGGTTCACAAAGGAAGTCAAGCCGTGCTTCGCAAACCCGAAATAAAAGACCGCGAGAGCCGAAACGAGAGCAAAGCGAAAAACAACGTAGAGTAGGTATACCAACCTACCCACCGGCTACGAAAAAACGACGCCGTCGACGGTAGAAGAGCGACGAAGGAAGAGAGAAGTAGCAGAAGAAGAAGAAACTCGGGGAGAGAGAGAGAGAGAGGCCAATCGCGGCGAGCACCTGCTCACCCCCCTCGTCCCCCTGCTGCAAAACAATCCTGCCGGCGAGGGAGAGAGTGCGAGAGAGGCGGCAGAATTAATCGGCGGATGCTGCTGCTGCTGCTCCACGGCTCGACGAAAAGAGCGAGCGCGCGTGCCCGGAATCACTTTCGCGCGCGGCGACGGCAGCGCCGTGTCGTTTTTGCGAGTATAGAGAGAGAGAAAGAACCTTTTTACGTTGCGATTGGGGGTGAGGGAGGATAGGTGGTGGTGAAAAGGGTTCAACGTGTGTGTGTGTGTGTGTTTGGTATTGATCTGGGTGAGTGGAGAGGAAAAGAAGAGGGACGCAGAGACAGGGGTTTACCTGCGCGGGAGGTGGGAAGAAAGCTTGAGAGATGTTTTCGGGGTAAACAGTGGGGGAATGTTTGAGTTTTGCTATTTTCGAACGTGATAGGTGCAGTTATTTTACATTTTTATAGAGGATTTATGATTATTTTTATATGTGTAAGTTTAAGATGCTCTTTAGCAAAGATTCTTTATGAAGAATTACAAAATAATTATTTTTTTTTTCTAAACAAATGAATATCTATACCAGCATTCAGTACCGCAGTTTACAGCAACAACCAGCAATCAGCTCGATGGCACCCCCGGCACCTGTCACATCCCCTCTGAAAAGCTTGAAAACGAAAAGCCTCTTATACCAGGGCGAGTTACTACCCATCCACCTTCATCAAACGCGCGCAATCTATTAGCCTGCAAAGTTAAAGCGAGAAAGCGAGCGGCTTAGCGTAAAAGGGGCATTAGAAGCCCTCTCGTCTCATTCCGAGGGCGCGGAATTGCTCGCTCGCTCGAGGAGACGACTTTTTCGGCGACCGTCGATGTTTTATTTATCGCCGTCGGCGTGTGTATATATAGTCTTTATCGCGTTTAGCGCGTTCTTCTGGATCGGCGATCTCGCCGCGCAGTTTTTGCTGCCGGAGGAGAGAGCCGGACGAATATGGCAGGGTTCTCATCGAGGATCGTCGAGGCAATTGATTGGGACTGAGGAGGGGGAGAGATGCAGGTGCGGCTTTGCACTTAGTTATGACGAGTGTGGCGTGATTTCTGGTTTCAAAGGCGGTTTTTTTTTCGTTTTTCTTGTGTGTATGATCAATTATGAATGAGGGATACCGAGAAAACGATTAAATTTTCATTTGGCTTTTTGCCGGGGAAATATTTTGAGTTAATATGTGGTGGTGGTGGTGGTGGTGAGAGAAAAAAAAGGATGAGGGGAATTATACTTACTCTTTTCGGAATGCGGTTCGTGATGTGGTGTGGTGGGTACGAGAAAAAGATATAACCAAAACATACCTGTAACAAAGAAAGAAAAAGAACGTTCGTTAATTATATATATCGTTTTCTACAAGTGTATAAATATTTGGAGTTTTTTGAGGCAAAGAAGAAGAAAAAAAGAAAGAAGGCATTTCCATTCCGGCAAATTTAATCAGTGCAACCCCGCCTTACAGCGGCACTAAACCACGGTATTACCCTCGCCTGCGCGTCCTTCCTTTTCGCTCTCTTTCTCTCAACCCCCCACGCACTCAGACCGCATTATTACAACCACCCGTGATCGCGAAATCCCTCCGCCCCTGACACGAGCGCGTGCGCGCGTTATCCATAAAAAAGGAAAAGAACACACACACTTCCATCGCATATACTGGATGTAGGGAGGCGCAGAGAGAAACTGTTCCGCGCAATTTCACGTATCGACATCGACATTTTTCGAATCCTCCTCTCTCTCCCTTCCTTTATGCGGCCGCGACGCCAGCGGGGCTGAATTAATCGGCGTCGTCTGCGTCGTCGACGGCGTCTTTTCATATTTTCCTCGACGACGGGAGAAAGAGAGAGAGAGAGAGAGCCTCCGATTGGTTTTCTTTGCCAGCGTCCTCGTATATAGACGCCGAGGATTATCGAGCGCCGGAAGGGAGGAGGCGGAGGAAAATAAAGGGGGAAAGCGACGGTGAAATAACCGAGCGTCGTCGACGACGATGACGACGAGAAAGGAGGGAGAATGAGAAGGACAAAGTAGAAATGGATCGCGCGCGTCGCGCGGTGCAGGTTTTACCGAAAATTGCGGCTGTTTTGGCCCCGCGGTTTTATCGGCTCCGGCTTTTTGTAGTTTTAGGAGGGGGATTGGTTTTATATATAGACAGTGGGAGGGTATATATCAGGGATTTATGAGCGGTGTAAAAAATGTATTGCTTGTGTGTGTATAAAAATCGCATGAATAAACGAGAATCGCTATACTGAATTTTGGACTACTATGCATATGAATTTGCGAAATGGATGTTTGATAGGAAATATATATAAATGAAATATTATCTGTTGGAAATATTTTTCGGAATACAGATATGTATATACATATGTATCAATCTCAATTATTTACAGCGAAAAAATAACTTTTTTATTTATATACACAACAAAAATAGACTATACACGACAACAAATCCAACCCCCCGACTCATAAAATCCCAATCCGCCAGCAAAATCATTTGCCACGCGAGCAATCACCCCTACGAAGACAACAACCGATGAACGGAGCAGCCAAAGTAGCAGCGGGGATATAACGGAACTTCTCCACCACTGCTATCGCAAAAACGATCGCGCCAACCGAAAATAATCAACGGCAAAACACAATCCCCCCTCCGCAACTCCCGATAGAAAACGCAGTAACGCTAAAAGAAACAGGCGCGAAGGAAAGGACGCGGAGAACGGGGCGATTATATAGCGCAGCGCTGGAACCTCGCCAAATGCACTTAGGCGTTCTCTCTATCAGTGGCCTCTGTATATATAAGTTCGGGTACCGCTGCGATCTCTTTCCCCCGGCGAGTTTTTCCTGTGTGTATAGTTGCCGTGTACGTATTTACGGCTGGTGATACCGGCGAGGAGGTGCAATGCGCTGCTGCTGTTTTCTTGATTTCGCGGCGTTATAGCGCGAGGGCAAAAACAAACTGAGGCTATTTTCATAATCGCGCTGGATTTGGCAGTGTTTTCCCGTTTCCAGAGAGGATGGAATGTGCGATGGTATATTCACATTGGAGGTAAAGATGGTAAAAGGTAGACGCTTGGGTATTAATACCAGAAATAAGTGACGGGCACTCGAAACAATAGCAGTATACAAATATCACATAATACGTCCTAATAACTATTTCCCGCTCACGTCTTTCATTCAACGAACACTTAAATCCCATAGCATCATCGTACACCACAACAATCATCATTATACACCTAACAACCTAACCGCACTAAATCTCCAAATTAGACCTTTCGACCCACACAGGCGCAATTAATATCCCTCCCCCTCGTCGGCAATCAGAAAATTACGATAATTCGAAAGCGAGAGCATCATCACACCACCTCTTTCTAAAGGACCAAATGACCGACGATGCGTCGTCTCTCGCCTTTGTTCGCAGATAGCGGTCTAATCCATTAGATCAGCGGGGGCGCGCGCGCGATCGGGTCCGTTACATAGAGATCGGAATGCGCGCGCAGGGGGGGAACGATCAAATTGAAACAGGATTAAACCAATTACGCGGGCTTGTGCACGCGTTCGCTCTAGCCCCGAAGAATTTCGGACGTTAAATTTGATTGGCCGGATCCTGCCTTCATTTCCGGCGCTTCGGTCCGGGTACATACAGAGCTCTAGCTACTCTGATTCCATTGTTGTACTAGAGAGAGAGTTCGCTAAAAGGGGAAGGAGGAAGTTGCGCGAATTGTTCGGGTTGCGCGGGGTATACTGATTAGTAGTCGTGGTATCGGAACCGTTTGCGTTTTGTTTCTTAAGAATTTTTATTTTTCTTATAGTACTTTATTCTAAGTACGTTGGATGACAATAACAAGCGGAAAAAAATTATAATCAAGTAATTACTATATTTGTATTTCAAAATCTGGCAAACAAAACAACAGCGAGTAATTACCATGGCGCGTAATTACTGACCCATTTTCCAGGAGTAGGCGCGATCTTCACACGATGACAAAAAAAAAAAAAAAATAATATGGCCAACAACCAATTACGCAACGACGTGTAGTCGCCGGCTGTCTCATCATCACGTGTGACAGAGTTAACACACTCGCCGGTATAGCCCCATGCATCACGTTCGTTATACGCGTCGACATTTGCATTATTCAGTATATTTAATACAGCCGCACACGTGTTTACATCATTGCAGCGTCGGTGTGTTATATATCCATGTATTAAACATCAGTTTCGAGGACTCTTGCGACTACAGTGTGTCTACACATACACACACATGAATGTGCGCAGCTTTTCCAAAGGCCGCGAGTATTTATAGCGTCATTAGGCTTTATTATTCATAAACCGCAAGCGGTCGAAAATTTTTCGCGGCTATAGCATTAGAGAGAGAGAGAGAGAGGGAACGCGAAGATTGTAAGTCCTTTACGACTTCTCTCGAGTCCATATACCTGCTGGCTGCTGTTTTTATGCGCAAGAAAGGGGTGTGTAGACGGCGATTACTACTATAAGGTTAGGGAGAAACGAGAGGAGTGAGCTAATGGGTTTATTATGAGTGCAGCTGCTTATTCTTTAATCGACGGTTTTCAACGACGTCGTCGTCGTAGCCACCGCCCCGCGCGCAGAATTCATAAAGTCAAGGGTCCGCGCGCAATTTCGCGCTCGAAAGAATTCATAAAGTTTCGGGAGAGGGAGGAGGAGGGCTTAATCGCGAAATTAAGCGTTTTCATTTGCCTCCAGGATGATGATGGCTGCGCGAGCGCGGAGAGAGAGAGTTTGTACAACAGGTGTATATACACTTCGGTTATTCCCGGCGCGAGTAATTCGCGATAATTAAGGCGAAGGCCCGGTGGATATAAAAAGAGGATTTGCCGATTCTTTATAAGGATGAAGTCATTTGTGTAAATACTGGTAATGACGAGAGGAAGAGATGAAGGAGATGAAGTAATGCGCTTGTTACAGATCGATTGGAGATAAGTAGCTTGGTTTCGGGGTCTCGATTGGCCGCGATATTAGCTACAATATATATAACGATTAATGAGATAAGCGGTGAAGTACTATTTCCTGTACGTCCCGATAAGTCGAGTGGTGCACCGAAAAAACGACACTAAATCAACACGAGGAAAACACTAAAAATACCCATAAAAAAAAATCCCGCGTAAATCACTTCAGCGTCGCGCTGCGTCGATTAATAAAGCGCAGCCGCAACAGCAACACAAATACCAAAAAAAAGAAGAAAAAACACGTGATGAGCCAGCCATCGCCGTACGATAAGGCCTCTCTTTCTCTCTCTCTGAAAAGGCGCGTAATAGCATAAAATAAATAACGCCATCGCCTCGCAGGCGGCAAAGTAAAAGCTGCTTGGCTGCGGTGGCAACAACCGGCGGCGTTATACACGCGTGAATTATATCCGCGGGAACGATCGGGACACGCGAGCGCCTCGTTTGACCGAGAGATAATCGCTAAGCGCGACTGAAGTTGACGAATCTCTTCTGCACTGTGTATTACACATATAACTCACAAAGCACCGAATCCTGTATAAAACTTTAGTTCAAGTATATAGATTTTCCGGGCAACTGCGAAAATTGAATCAAGGGGACCAGTATCTCGCCGATAAAAATCAAGAGTGATAATTATGACATAGGAAAACAGTGTTGCGGCGGCGTAAGCGACACGATGGTAAGTATAATGATTCTGGAAAAACATGTTGACAGAGAGCAAACATGCGTCGAAGCTCGCGCTCGCGTTATCGCAATCGGTCGTGTAATTTGGGTTAATGTAATGAACGCGATAATGAAATTCACATGAGCCGCAGAGCGGCGTCGGCGGCAGCTGAGACAACACGATATACGTGTATCAACGTATAACCACTGGCTATATTGATTTGTAAGTCACGTATTACATACACGTGAAATATATTTTTTTCGCGAATCAATCAATGTCTCGACGATCCTTCGTCGATTAAAACCGGTTCGCCAAAGATGGTCATAAATCGGCCGAAAATATAACCGCCGCAGCTCTCGCGTGCGGCTTGCATGAAGGAATCAATAAACTTCGCTTTCAGCATGATGCGGATATATTCTCCTCGTGTGCTCAGCTCAAAGTCGTCGCATAAACCACGCGGTATATCCGCGAATTACCTCCATCGTGCATCGCTGGCTGGATATTCGACGCGCGTATATATAATTACAAGCGCCCGCAGAAAACCCACATCACAATGTAATTAACTTGCTCTCTCTCTCTCCCCGCTCGCTGCCATTACGAGAAAAATCTCCCGCTTGCGCGCGGCACCTTGAGCAAACAAAGCCCATAATCCACAATCCGCCGATTAATATCTCTCATCCATCTCTTCCTCTCTCATGCCTCGTGTACAGAACGTGAGGAGAAAGAGGGAGAGAAAGAGAGCTGCAATGTAATGACGCTTGATATGCAGAGACCGAAGAAGGCATAGGCGCATAAAGGAAGAACCGATCCGAGAGACCTTCGGCGATCCGGGCGCTCGACCTCGCGCGTGAATTCTCTCACGAGCCAGAGGTCATATTCCCTTCTTCTTCGCGATCCCTTCGGGATCTGTATAGGTATATGCATGTATGTATCGTTCCTCGATTATTATCGCGCGAATATGTCTTGTAATGCTGTTTGGGCCTGGGGGATTCTTTCATTGAATAAATCGCTCGGCTGCCCTTCTTTTTTTTTATACGCTCAGGTGTAAAAGCCGGGAATTATATGCGATTGCCCCGTGTGTATATGTGCGCTTAATCTTGTTTGCCCCGGACGATGCTGAATTAAAGTAATTGCCGCCGCCGCCGCCGCGCTTCGGGTATATAAATTCGCGCGAGGTTAATTCAATCGTAAAGCACGCTGGTCATTATCGTAACTGCAGCGTGCTTCGTGGCAAAAGTGCGCTGTATAAGCAGGCTGCAGACGAATCGAATATATATTATATAATATAAAAAAGAGCTCCGATAAAGGATTTGATGTTGCTGCCAAGCTGGCCATCAACGCGTCAAAAAGCGCGAACCCTTCTCGTTACCCTTCATACTCACAAACACACACCCGCACAGAGTTAATCCCTGGTGGCGGCAGCGTACAACGAGAAAAACCCTCGAGCGTCACCGGAAAAAGCGCGGCCACCGTTGCCTGCTCCTCGTTAAATCATAAAGACCGCACGGCATTAATTCCTTCTCTCTTTTACCCGTCGGGGCTATACTCTCTCTGCCCTTTTACGCGCGCAAAAATCGAGATTAGCAAAGTGTCGACGGTATAAATATTCCGGGTGCGCGGCGCGAGAGGTGGAAAATCTCTTTTGTAAGCTGGCTCAGCGTTTTCGCGGCAACGCTGTTCCTTTACGGCCTTGCGCCCACACGCGCGTTTTAATATTCGCGAGTGCGGAAGGTGCGCGATTTCGTATGTGTGTTTTAAAAGTACGGAGTTTGGACGGGTCTTTTTTTCTGTGGGCGGAGGGGTGAGGTTGGTGTATAGCGCAGTGAATGTGTGTGTCTGGAGTAGAGGGAGTTTTTCGTGCGGGATTAGGTACGAAAGTTTTTTGGATGCACGGCGGAGGTTAATCAGGGTAATGTAGTGGTATGTGTGTGCGTGTGTGTGTTCATCAACTGATGTGTAAATGGGGGTAAAAAGCTTGTGATGAATATTTTAGAATAATCAACGTCAACTTGCAAAAAAATTCTGTAGCCAAACTAGGCGGGAAAACCACCATCAAGATTAATAGGCAAATAGCAAGATTAATCTTGATATTGTATTGTCTTGCCTGAATATTCAAGACAGTAATCGATATAATATTTTATACAGTTTTCGATACAATATCAAGATAGTGGTGTCAAAAATGTAAAGAATCTTGTCTTGTCTTGAAAATAACTTAACATTTTCTAACTCAAAAAGCTGCGGTAATTAGTGACGACTATCTAATAACGAGATGTTCGAGTGATAAAGGTTGGCGAGGTAGTCGGCGACGCGCTCCTATATCCACTCGGGCGGACTTACTTAGGTACGTGTGGCCACAGAGAGAGGGTGCGCCGTCTAGCGGCGGCGCATTAACTAAACTCTGGTCGGCAGCACATTTATGGCGGGAAAAATCAATTTTCACATTTGACATTTATTTATATTTGTGCGGAAATTTTTTTTTTTTTGTATAAACTTATTGCTAGTGTATTTGTATGTTAAATTACCTTCAGTTACATTATTTTTAAAATTCAGTAAATTTGTACATTATTCTAGTTACATGGTTATAAAATTTAAGTTACATACCTAACTTTCATTTAGATTATACGTAAATTTCTATTGCATATATTATAATAAAATTATATATTTCTGTATGAAATTATTTTTAGTTACGTTGATTTTAAATTATACTTATATTCTTAATCTTCATTTCAATTATTTTTAAATATCGTTTGCATACGTAATTTAAATGTTTATTATATTTTACTAAAACCTGTCATAATATACTTGTATATTAATTCGTTTTCTGTTATCCGTATTCGATTTCAATACAAAACCCTTAAACTTCTGTTCCATTTGAAATTTAATATTTTAGTATAATTACATTCCGTTACTAAAAAATTTTCAAGAATTTCCAAGAGCGAGATAATAATTACAGAATTATTGAATTGTCTCGCTCTCGTGCAGCCCTAAGACCAACTACATAGTTAGACAATTTTTGATCTTATAATTTGTTGCACATTTACATTTACTATGCTAATGGATGATGAAAGTAGTTCAGCATCTTTTTGACATCTTTGAAAATACATATTATATGTTCGGCTACCATCATTGTAACAATATGTTATTTTAATATAAAGTCCAATAATGGTAAATTTCATGCCTTTATAATATATAGTTATACACATATTTATTATGCTTCAAAAGATGTTTGACACTTTCAAGATCTATTTGCAACCAGAATAAAACTCCCAATAGCCAGTAATTCATTATAATCTCCTTAAGTAGTCGCAATTTCTTTGTTCTTCGTTGAGAAGGATTTTTACTTAATCTCGCCCATTAACGATGTAACCCGAGAGCGAAAGAGATTGGATTCGATACCCCCTAATAGAAATCAAAGTAGTTTCCTCCCCTCAATAGTTAATCAGTTAGTCCCACGCCGGTTTAACTAAACTTAGACAATACAGCGTCAAACTACTTTAAAATTGGTTGGGAACTGCTAAGCTATCTTGATGGCAAAACTTTTCGGGACGGGGTATGAGGGGGTGAATGGCGCAGAGAGAGGCAGAGAGAAAGACAGAGAGAAAGAGAAAGGGGATGGGAGAGAGATGGACACAGAGAGAGGGAGAGGGAGCGATAGCCTTTATTTTGGGGTACAACAAATATATTATACATTTATCACTATAATTAACTATTTGCAACTGCGGCAAAGGGTAATAAATAAGATACTGTAAATATACTGACATAGAGCATGATAAATAAATAGATTAAATTACATCAAAGTGATTAAAAAAAGTTAGTCTATGATAAACAAGTGACTCAAACCCGCTGTCTGAGATATATTAGTCAGGGATAAAATATGCCGCAGATTTCATGGGAGAGAGTTCCAAATGCACTAGCTTCATCCCTCACAGCATCCTTAGTATGATACTTCTGAAAAAGATTTCCCAAGAACATTCACTTCTCAATTTGAATAACCTTATCACAAGAATTGCCTTGACAATTTTATCTTGGTAATAATCCTTCGCAACATCTGCTATATGTTTGCAGTCAAGTCTTCATTTCGTAGGCTGGATCCAAGGGATATCACGTACCAGTAGTTCAGCTGGGAAATAGCCAAAGCTTCCACTGATCTTGTGCATTACCTTTCAATTATACATGACCCGATGAAACTACAGGCTATATAATAATTGTATTTGCTTTTTTATATCTACATGCGGTCTTTGTGTTATCTTACATTCCAGTGTAACACAGAAGTTCATGGCCGTGTCCTCTAAGGGAACCAGAGTACTAACCTCTCCGCCAAGCAATTGACAATATCTCAGTCTGCTAATGTATTTTGCCGCCGCCAACATAATTACTTTAGTTTTGTCAGCGTTGAGTTAGAGTGATATGCCTTATGCATAGTCAGACGGCAATCCTAGAACGTCCAATAGTCTGAAAATAAGTACTCTCTGAAATCTTATTTTTGAGAGCCTGTAAATAAATCTGTAGATCATCTTCTTAGAAAGCCCAGAACAGATTCCTAAGAAACATCCACATTAGTGGCAAAGCACCGTTGGGTTTGACCTTGGAAATACGATTTAATCCATGTAGAAATGCTGTCTGAAAAAAACTAATAGCTTCAAAGGAGATGTAATTTCAAATGCCTTGCTAAAGTCAAACAATAATAGCATTAGCACTTTTGGACACTTCCGATTCCTCCTCAAAGTCTTTGTGCTGTTCTTCGCACTCTGCTACCTCTATTTGCTGAGACATTCTGGAGTCATTAATCTCTGTATGATCAGAGCTGTCCGGTATTGACTGCAAACTCAATCTATTTGGATCCGGTTCTGAGTTAGAATATCGAACTGGTTCATTTGAGTGCTCATTGATAGCATTTTTTTCCATCAAGCTTGGATGGCTTTACAGCACAGCTGATGGCCGTTGCAAGCTCTATAACAGTTAAAAGTGTTTTCGAAATTGGAACATACGCGTTTCATATTGGCCTTGCAACCTATATTCCATTCATAAATACACAAACGGAATAATTCGGTGTTGTAAAAGGTTCGGTTGTAAAAGGATCCTATTTTGGTTATTCTTTTACCTTACGTGATACGGTTCAGCTACATTGTATAAAGTCTAAATTGTAAAAGAGAGCAGGAGAGCAAGTTTCAAGCAATACCCTCAAACTGAAACTGAGCGGTAAACCGAATAAAAGTAAAGATTAGGTAAACTACATACACGTAGGAAAACTTCATTATCTTAAACTGTACTTTTCGAGTTAAAAGTAAAGAATCGCACTTTTGTCTAACTACAATAAGTCTATTCCTAACACCCTTTACATTGTTCAGAATCCGATAATTTCCACGCCACGAATGATGACCACCCCATCACCCACCCTAGCCCTAGCTCACCCGGGCCGAGACAGAAACAGACATCTGTACAATTGCGCGTTCGCGCAGGCCTAATACATCCGATGAAATATGCATTGGCAAACAAACGCAACATACACATACACAAACACATCTATACATGCACGCGCCATTTCTCGCTCTGTCCGAGGCCACACACCTATACCACCGCACGAAATTCATCCCGTACGCAAACACGGCGAATTAAGCTCCTCGCGCGCGCGCGCACGTGGCTGCAGGATATAGAGGCACATCGCAGAACCTCGTACCTTACGCACACGCGCCCAATGGCCAACTACTCGTCCGTCTCTGCAGAGATGTATCAAAACAAACGACGACGACGACGACGACTATACAGCGCGGGATGGGGTTAGGCGACTGTTTTGACAAGTGCGCGAGCCTCGAGGGGAAGGACACACACGTTCGCGTGCGACCACTCGAGAGATCGAGTTGTACGTATATATAGATGTAGGCAGTTGTGTAGTATTGTACCAGACGCGGAAAAACTGAATTGGTGTATAGCGTGTACACGAGTAGGGGAGGAAGTTGAATGGGTCGTACGCGCGCAAAATTATGGCGCAATTTTGCGGCGCATTGTGCTTGGTCGGCGCGCGGGGAATTTCGAATTGACGCGCTCGTTTGAATGACTGTGTTTGGAGCGCGGTTTTGCGGAGCGGAACAAACAGCCGGCCGACTGTTTGCAAACAAATGATGCGCTCGCAGGTGCTTGTGTGTCTGCCTGTATTGTTGGAGAAAAAAAGGAAAATCGGTGCGCGTACTCCGGAGACAAACGAGGAGTGAAAAGAGAACATCCGGAAAAGTATTTTTTATCAAAGAAAAATAAGCTGTGGTTAAACAATTTAGCTTTTAAAGTAACCTTAAGTATTAAACGCCGCTACGCCCCGGTATTCGGAATTTCTAAATAAGTGGCACGCTGGCAACCAAGAGTAAGCTGATTTGCCCGGGAAAAAGCAAGCTCTCGGTCCCGCGATAACATTTGCAAAATCAAAGGTCCTCTTCCCTGACGCTATACTGCTACACGTAAAGCCCGCAAAAAGGGAACCGAAAAAAGAGCATCGCACACGTCTACGTACGTACACTCTGCTGCCATCTAATTCACGTAAAATAGGGTGGGGTTAAAACCCTTTCGCGAGAGCTACTTAAATAAAGCAAGACCGACGACGAGGGGATGGAGAGGGGCCGATTTAACGCTGGAAAGCGATACTATACGCTCGCGCGTGTGTTTTTACCGAGAGCGAGAGAGCTGCTGAAAGCGCCGTTAAAAGGGAATTTGAGCGCCACCAGCAGTGTGCAGCTCTCTATATAAAAGGCAGCCGAGCACGCGGGTAGAATGTGCGCGAAAGAACGCCACTTATAATTCACAATTCACGTAAACCGAAAGAGAGGCGGAAATATATATGGCGCTCGCGTGTTGGCCCCTTTTTTTTCTCAACGACCCTTCTGCACTCGCTTCTCTCCTTTGCATAAAAGTATTTCTCTCCTTTTCACCTGTGTATACTACGTATAATACGCGTGGAGAAGCTTCAGCGTGGTGCAGTGGCGCTAAATCGTGAGGCTAGCGGATGGATAATTAACGTTTTAATTAGCTGCCTAGTACCCTCCGTTCGCGTGTCTTTGATTCGGGCGCGGGATGTAGTAGCAGCAGCAGATGGAAATGCTGTGGCGGCGAGTGTTTTGTTGCATTGACAGAACGAGAGGGGGACGCTAATTAATATTTAATTATTCCCTCTGTAATGCGCGCGCGGGCGTTTTCTCTTTTGTCGCCTGCTCGCGTAGTGTACACAGTTCGATTTTTCCTTTTTCAACGACGACGACGACGACAATATACTATAACGACGTCGCCCACGGATTCCTTTGAACAGGTGCACGCGTATACAGTAGAGGTACTTTTCGAGGAAGGTTAATTCGCGTTGTTTCCCGCGAAGTAGGTTACATTGCTTTGTGCCTCGAAAAGCGGCGAGTTTTCCGGCCCGCTTTGATTGCTGCAACAAAGAGTCGGAGAGGAAGAACACACATATACTGTGTGTTGCACGTGTACGTGTACATATACGTACTTCGTTTCGTTAAATTGAAAACTCGCGCACAAAGATGCTTTTTGTTAAATGAATTTAAAGCTACAGGAGGCGCGCGCTGAAACCTGCATTCGAAAAACTTTTTCGCCGCGCCCAGCGCGGTTTGAAATGGATTTTGCACGCAACGAAACTGGTTCGCCAGCAGCAGCGTATACAATGCGTACACGAGTTTTATTAAACTCGTCTTTGCGAAAAACGACGAGTACCGAAAATACCAATACCCCACTGCGTATATACATCGTTCCTTTTTACATATATAAACGCGAGAGCAAATCCTTCAATCCGAACACAGCGACGTCGCGAGATCGTTGCGGAATAAACCGGCCACGAAAAAACGAGGCGCACGAGGAAAAGTCTTCATCAATATTCAGCTCGCGCACGACAACGACGACGACGACTCGCGGCGGCCGTAAAATCGCGCGAGCGACAAGGTCGAGCTTTCAATCATCGGGCGAGAGAGAGAGGTCCGCATAATGAAGTCAATTAACGCGCGGCGCCTTCGCGAATATCATTGCGAGGGGCCGAGAAAGGGAGAGAAAAAGTCGAAGGAGATGAGAGCGAGAGAGAGATATATATACGTAAGGTATGCGGGGAGTACAGAGAGAGAGCAAACGAGAATAATGCGCCACCGCCTGCTGCTGTATATAAGTGCTTTGCGTAATGGAGTAGTATATAGTGGTAAGAGGCACCGACGCTGCTGCTGTTGTATGTTGGGAGGTTATTGAGCAAGATTTTTTCCGTCGTCGTCGTCGAGGATGAGCGCGCGGATTCTTTGTTTATGGAAATGAGGAAAGCGACGTGGTGAGAATGTTGAGAAACTACTTGATGCCGCGCGCAGTGTTGTGCAGATGCGGCTGCAAATATTTGTGAGCGGCCGCGATGAAGTTGACTCGGCGCGACGGTTACGTTTAAATGTGTTTTTGCGGAGGTATAGAGTGGCTGAGTGGTAAAGGAAAAATTATTTCGTAGTATACTAGGAAGTCGAAAAATAAAATCAATGTCGCAAGAAACCAGAACGCACGGAATATCACAAAAATAACGATACACTCAGGCTTGTTATACAGTAACCGCGTCGCAGAGAGGACGAGAAAGACTTAAGTCTCTCGATAATAATACTCTCACACACACATGTATACTCACACTTTTTCTTCGTTCTCTCTCTTCTTACTTCTTCTCCCTATACGCGACGTCTGGCTCTATATAACACCGCGATCGCGACAGCGACATCGTCGACTCGACGCGGCCTCGTTAGAGGAGCACAATCGGCCGGCATAATATGCCTCGACGCCGTTGGCGTACCGCTCGACGATAAGGCCTTATCAGTCCACTACTCTCTTTCTTCCTCACTCCGCCTCGCGCGAGGAAAAAGACTCGCCGATAACGCGCTCGCTCCGGTTTATTTTCGGCGCTATATACACGCGTAATTCGATCGCACGCTGCTTTTCGATGATCATTATAACTCGCAGGTGTAGTACGGGGGCCGATTGATTTCGGCCTTTTGACTTTTTTTCAATTTTCGGTGGGTGGATGACACACACACACGGTGTTAATTACCGGTGATGATGAAAATTTTAATTACGCCCGGCGGGGATTCTGAATGGGATTCGAGCTTTTTGGTGCAGGGGATGAAAGGGATTATTTGGCGACTGGACGCGCGTGTGTTGGTAAATGATGATATAATAAATGGGATTTTTTTTCTGGCGACCTTTTGTCTCGCTCGAGAGATAATGAATTTTTAAATCAGATTTTTTTGTCCCGACACAGGGGATTTTAAGGGAAAAATCAAAAAATTCGAAATGAAAGATCCGTGGAGAGAAGAGAAGCCAATGTAGCATTTTTGTTTTCCAATTTGCGCGCAGCGCGTCGACTGATTTTCGCCATTGATAATTTATATACGTAAAAACGGCTCTCGGAAATAAAATTTATGGCCAGTGTGCGTGTTATCGAAAGCGAGTATCTCCCGGCTTCTATACATATAAAACTGCATTTTAACCGAAAAATTAATTACACCGAAGCGATGAACCAACTCGCGTTTAATAATCATCAGCAGAGTTCCGCACGACCCGCCGAAATTTAATTCGCACACATCGACACGAACCCGCAGCGAAAAGACACGATTCAGAATCGCCGACAATTACAAAAAGGCCCCGAATTCTCCTTCCACCTCGCACACAGCGAGGGGAACCAGCGGCATTCGAAAACAAATTAAAGCAATCGCGACACCCGCTATCTCGCCGGATCTACACAATCTACATATATATACCGCTCGGATTCTTCCCCTCCTGTCTCTCCGCGTGTATATCCGAAAAAAGAAAAGGAAAGAACACCGCACGCGTGGGGAAACTCGCGGAGGTACGAATTCAGGCGCCTTGTAACTTTCGTAATAAGCGCGGCGCACGGCACTGGGTAATTGATTAGTCGCCCGGCAGATCGAGAGCCGAGATTATACGCCCGATTTGAGAGAGCCTCTATATACATCCAAGAGCGAAAGAAGAGGAGGAAGAAGAAGACTCAGAGGTAGGAAGATAATGAGGAAAAAAATCGAGAGCGGATCGCAGTAATAATATTCAGCGCATAACGTCCACCTCATTACATTTTTGTCGCGTCGCCGAGGAAAAAAAAGCAGCACCGCGCGATACACAAGTGATATATTTATACCTCAACGAGAATCAATCTGGCAGTTTCCAATTGAAAAATATAAATTTGCACTCTGCGTGCAGTGTATAGTTATAAATTTTCAAAGTTTTCTAAATAAAGCTGATTAATTCGAGTAGGAAAGAACGCTTGAGGAGAGTCTCATGTACGAGCTTACTTAGTATATGCGCAGTTCTGATCAGCGATAACGAGGAGGAAACGTTTCCGTCGCCGAGCGTCGTCGCGACCTGCGCGCGCATGCTAATAATTGGTGAATCACGCGTTGAGGAGAGATTAACGTAGGTATATATCTATTCTCAGCGCTCGTTATACCTGTCTCGACGATACACTCGAGTACGTACATATACATTATCAACTTGATTATTAATAATCGTAAGAGCTTGAAGCACGATAAGCTATCGGTTAATTATAATACCAGTGATAAACCATTCGCGAATTCGAATACAGCATAACTCAAAAAAGGTGATGGACATTCCAAACTATAATCACGCGCAACTTTCGAAGCAACGAGCCACAAATTACCTCTCGCCGCGCGTCTACATTTCGCAAATTCGCCAAAGTCTCGTAGTCGTGGAGGCAAAATGGAGACATAAAACACTCCCTCATCCGAAAGTCAGCCTCTGCCTCTCTTCTCTCACGAGAGAGCTAGCTGCACACGCGAGACAAATGCGCTGCACACCATCGTGCGAGAAACTTTCCACCCACACAGGCTCACACACGTACGTATACACACAGCAGAAAATTTCCTCCTTGGAGAACAGAACACGCGGAGACAAAAGTACACTACTCTCGCGCGGCGCGACGGGAAGAGAGGGACAGAGAGGCAGAGAGAAAAAAAAGAGATGCAAGCAAGCAAGCAAGCAAGCAAGCAACTCGCGCTCAGTGGCTTCGAGAGTAACGAGGCAACTTAAATTTAATGCCCCAGGCTGCACTCTCCCTCTCTCTCTCTCTCTGCAGTGAGAGAGATTATGCCGGCTCAACAAATAGGTATTCCACGACGGGCGCACATACGCGCGCCTTCCATAAATTCCTCGTCGTCGCGCGGCGTCGATAGCATCTTTCGCAAGCGAGCGAGCAAGAGAGAGAACCATCTCTTTGTCCTCGTCGCGCTGGTTTGTTTGTCTTTCGAGCTCTCTCTGCGTGCAAACCTTTTTCTTTCTCTCTCGCTCTCCTCGTCTCGTTCTGCTTCGGGTTTTGTTTCCGAGCGCGCACTCGATGGCCCAACAATGACATTGTTAGGAGGTAAGGGCGATAAGGCGAGCTTTTCGCGCGCCAGCGAGGAAGCAAGAGAGGGAGTGTAAGGTCGATGAGGATTGCCGGGAATTCGCGTATAGCTGCGAGGAGGGGGAGATTTTTAATGCCGGTTGTTCTCCGTTCTCTCTCTCTCTCGATTATGGAATGGGGATTTCTTGTATTATGTAGTTTATCTGGGACAATTTCGTCGTGGTCGTGCATGACAAAATTTAATTTTAGAGTACTCGATGCTCAAACTTATTGTCAACAATTTAATTTAATTGACAGTTTAATAATTTGTAGAATGAACGTTTATATCTTCTGCTCGAGTTAAAAACTAAATATCGATTACCGCATTCTATGTATTTCGCAAAATTACAACATTTGCACTACCCACAACAAGCCCAAAACCAATTAAACCCGATATTACCTCACTCAATCAGAGCCCCTCCCCCTGGTAACCTAAAAATACTTCAAAAATAGAAACATTAGCACCCCGACATTACCTCCCATCGCATCAGCACCTCACACCCTCCTCTCTCTTCGCGCTCCGATTGTCCCGCTGCGCTAGCTCGCTCGCTCGCGATTGGGATCGCGGCCAAGCCCGGCCGTTTTGTATTTATAATGCGCACGACGCCCACGCGAGAGAGAAACAGCGGCTCGCGCTTATCGGCCGCGTCGGCGAAATATTTTCGCGATTGCTGCGCGAGCGAGCGAATTTGCATTTAAACGCGCTCGTTAAGCTTCTCCTCCCCTCTCCACAACTATACCGCCGGGTTTCTTCGCTCACCGCAAATATATATCCTCTTAACGGCGAGATGTTTTTCTGGGCTGTTGGGTTTGCGCGCAGTGGAATTGGGGCTCTTTTGTTTCCATGATGATTTTCAATCTGTGAATACATAAGTTTGACGGGAAATTTTCTATATTTATGTGTACTATTATGCGGGGTGTTGGGTTAACAAGTTTATAATAAGTGTGAAAATATCTTATGCGAAAATATGATGTTTTAAAAAATGTATATACCTCGGTGTTTTTAAAAGCCTGCCGAGTTACTGCAAGCGACGTGTTACCGTGATTAAGTGTAATTTAACCAGTAATCGCTGCAACCAGGATTAATCGTGTTAAACTACCAACCTAATCAGCTCTCTCACCAGCTCAAGTGCGAACACCTCGCTTAGAAAACAAAACCTTCTATATACACGACAAAAAGAAAGACAACCGAGCTCCCTCGATTTCCCAACATAGCTTAACACAACGGCCGATAATTTATCCCGTGATCGCTATATGCAGCGTGTCTATAAAATAGACCACGGCGACATGTAAAATCGCTCGCCGACCACAGCGCCAGCGCCTCGAGTAATTATGCGCGTAATTGCAAGCGAGCGGCGCGCGGCGCAAAATAAAATAATCATTTCCTGCCATCAAAGCAGCAGCAGCAGCAGCAGCTATAGAGTACGGTGCAAAGACAGGTAGCGATTAAAAACTTCCTCGTTATAAATGTTTTTACACCATCTCAGAATGGAAAACCAGTCTCTCTGTTAACGCGCAAGAAAAGGCTAATCTCGATGCGCAAGCGCGCGAAAGCAATATCGTTATCGTCAGCTCCTCGCCTCGAGAGAGAGAGAGAGAGAGAAAAGTACTCGTGCGCTTCTATAGCCAATAATTAGCTATAGGTATAACCAAGCTGTGCTGAGCTCAAGCGCAAAGGTATATAATTAAGCGTGAGGATAGTGCGTGTAATCGGATAACAATGTACTTAGCCCCGATGTTTATACCGCAGATGGATGATGATTTTTCTACAGGAGAGAGCACACACAGCGGATTTTCTTTTCTATAGCCGCAGACGTTTTTTCACGTGTGACGCCCGCGTTAGCGCGTCGAGGCGACAAATACACGCGCGCGGTGTATTTTTGCGATTCGCCGCACGCGCGTTATCGCCTCGAGCTTATGTAAGCCGATAAGATAATTCGCCGCGCGCTTCCTTCGAGTGGCGTTTCTTTTTTTTGTTTTTTTAAATACGCCGAAGATATATACTTAGCCAGCATAATTAATGCGTCTAATGACGATAAGATAATGAAAAGTCTTTCGAGCGCTTATACAAAGTCGAAGTTTAAACTTCACAAGCGAAACGGGCAAGTATTATTATACGCACGACCCGAATAAATATTCATATTCTTCGCGGAAACTCTCGATAAAGAATTGAACCATCAGCTGTATTCGCTTAAATTAAAAAGAACAAAAAAAAAATACACGGCGTCATTGTACTTCCGCGCAGTTATATATAGCGATCACTGGGCAATTCGCTCGCGCGCGGCGCCGCCGCGGGGAAAAAGAAAGTCCCGAGCGGAAAAAGGGATCGGACGGATATCGCGAAGATCGTTAGGCGGCTGATTGACGTTGATTGCGTTCCGGCCTGTAATTGGATTAGAAAAAGTCTCTCGTTCGCGAGCGAGCAAGCGCGGGTCTATTAGAGAGACGTTGTCGAAGTGTACGAGAGTAGGAAGAGAGGAGGAGAAGCAGCGCAGATTCCGATGTATTTACGAGTGTAACGGAAGAGAAGAACAGGGTGTGTGTATGTGTATATGGGGTAAGGTGGTGAGTGGCGGGGGTTTGAGTGACAAATTGGGTTTGGGCGTGTAAGTCTGTAGCTGTTGATTGTACCGTGAGCTTTTGGTTTTCAGGTGATGTATATAATGTTTTATCAAGTGTTGACGGATATGAGGTTTATTTATCGATAGTGTGTACGTATAGTCTTTGAGAATGATGACATTATGTGTACATTGATAGAACGAAATATTTGAGGCAAATGCGCCGGCTTAACTGTTAATGAATATATGTATTTGAATATAATAAATCTATATAGTGATATGCAAATTATGTGTAAAGCGGGTGGGTGGTAAAACACACTCTGGCATGTATATACTTATTATACCACAAAATATATTATACCGATAGACAAGTGTTGAAAAATGTTAATTGACTTGATATTCACAATAGATATCCGTTCTTTTGAAAATGAACATCAAAAGTCTTCAAAAGCCCCGTTATTAAAGTAGATCAACAACGAGTCAGCAGAAAACCTCCAAAAGTGCACGTACCGACATTTTCACTTTTCCCCCTTTTAAAAGACAACCGAATAAACGTCCGGCGCCCGACCCTCTTCAAACCCTCTAAAAACCCTCTCCTTGCTCGACGTGAGCTCGCTTCCAACTTCATTTCGTGCCCTCGTGACCACGCGCCTCACCTCCACACATTATACACACTGCTCGACGCGAGGCGAATCGAGAAAAAGCGAATCTAATTAAAAGGCACCGCTCGCACGAGCGGAGAGAGAGAGAGAGCGAATCATTTGTCGCGAAACGCGCCCGCGGGGTTAATTGTTTGCCGCCGCGAAACTTGGTCGGCCGGAAATTTAATTAACGATCGCGCGCGAGGAAGAGGGAGGGAGAGAGAGGATATCGAGCGACGAGCCTTTATTTCGGCGAGCCTCGTGTATAGCAGCGTCTCTGCGGCTTTTTGCGGCCATTGTTTGCGACAACTGGATTACGCCAGAGATATAGAGGGAGGGAGAGTTCCAGGAATGAGAGGAGAGGTTGCTGGGGATTTGCGTACGGTTATGGTATTGTTCGGAGGTGAGGATATGTGCGCGACCTTTTTTGGGTGTGGTGCGAGGGATATGGTATGTGTCTGCAAAAAAAATGAATAACACGTGGCTGAAATTAATTAGATTTTTTTAGAATACGAAATCGCATTAAATATAACTATTTTATTTTAAGTATAGAATGATAAATTAATTATAATTGGCATTGAAAATCTCAAATCGCTTGTTTATACATTTCAGAACAAAGTGAAAAGACGCAAAGAAAACATCGTCGACCTGGATATACAAATACCAATCAACCGCGCCACAATTACGCGCACAGGTCAAAGACGGGCGCGAGCGGCAAAGCAACAATCTTAACCCGGCGTAAAAAAGAAACTAGGTGACCCGGCGATCGGTTTAACGGTGAAACCCGCAACTCGCTCGCGCAGCCTTTAATTTCCTCCTTAATTGAAATTTCAACGTCGAGCTCACCACCGTTTGTATACGTACATAAAATAAACGGAACTTCTTCTCCTCCTTCTCACCCGCTATTTATACACCTATAGAAAACTTTCCTTCGATACTCGCAAGACGACAGAGAAGAAAAAAAGGTTCGACGAGCGAAATCATAAATTCCACGGGCGAAATTCACGCGCGCATTATCATAATCGAGGCGACACCGCGCGGCTGTGCTGCTGCTGCTGTCGTTATCTCTCTCTGTCCCTCAGTGCTCCCTTGGCACGACGATTAATTGAATATTCGCGACGAGACTTTCGACACACAGGCACATCACGCGCGCATATATCCACAGCTCGTAAAGATAACGTTCTTTTTTATCGTCGAATTAGCTCGCGTTTTGTAACGTAGATCGAACGGGTATATATCCCCTGATGGCTCTTGTCGTGTCGAATGAAATTTGATGAAGTATACACTCGCGCAGTTATTAAAGCGAGCTGGGAACTCGATTATGTTTGTTTCTGCTGCGCGCGCGACGCGCTCGTTTAATTATTTCATATATGCGAGAATTTCGTGTGTATACGGATTTTACGCTCGTTCGGGAAAATAGTTATGGCCCCCGGTGTGTGCGAGTATTATATACTTTATCAAAGTTTTATATCGGCTCGTGCGCGCACTCGCGCGTGATTTTTATATACTGCGTGGGGCGCCAGGCGAGATTCTCTTTTTTAATTCGGCTCTCGCGTATTCTTCTCGAAATATATGTATATACACACGACGAGAGATACGCCGAGTTTATCATTTAATATTTCAGCCGTGCGCGGCGCTTTATATCCCCTCGTAAATCCGGCAAAAATTACATTTTATTCGACGCCGAAAACACGTTCGAGAACACACACGGGTGCGGGCTTATCCCTGTGGCTCTGACTTTATAACATCGGAGGAGAGAAGTCAAACGGAAAGAAACGAACGCGGCTGTGTGTAATCTTCGTTAATTAGTCACAGCGTTCCGAAAAAACAGCGAAATTCCAGGGTTTAATACCGCATATACATCCGGGCCAGTTGAATTTCAAACTTTAAATTTACCACGCGAATGCATCTCGACCAAAAAGACACGGCAACAAAACAACCCACGCGCGCTTCGAAGATTTTCGGTGTATATAAAACCCCTCGTATATTCACGCACGCACGCACGCTCTGTAAAATTGAATAAATCCCCGGGTAATTCCTCTCTGTCAATAGGCGAAACAATTTTTCCCCTCTCGGAAATATTTCAGCCAACTTTTCCTGCGCTCGCTTTTTTAAAAACACCAGCACCTTTTTCATCAAACTTTTTGCGCACTCACGCGGCGCGGTTTTCCAAACTTTTTGCACGTACATAAAGAACAGCAGCAGCCGTGCGGGCTTTCATCTTCGTAATTACCGGCCTCACGGCCTCTCGTCTTTTTCTCGGAATGGAAGGCGCTGCAAGCGCGATCGGAGGCGCGAGTGCCGGATAATTGCGCGGGGCAACATAATGCGAGCGGGGCAAATTGTCGCGTGCACCACCACCACCGCCGATCAAGATTATAAGAGAGTAGAGAGAGAGAGCACAAGTGTGGGTTTTTAATCTGCGTGTGTGTGTCGGCTCTTGCGTGGGTTTGCTCCTTTTGGGGAGATTGGGATGGTGATTATACGTGGAGAGACGGCGGCGGAGGCGATCGAGTGGCGCCGAATATATGTGTGGCGTTTCTCGGATGTGGAGCGTCTGTGTGTAGGGGGAATAAAAAAGTTGCTTTTTGCGGGTTCGCAGAATTATAAGGGTGATTTGGGAGGTTTCCTTAATTTTGTATTTGAATAATACGTTATTATATGTACCTCGGAGCTCGTTTATAATGGGGTTCTTGATACTGAAAACATTATTATAAGCAAAATGAAATGGTTCACATAATGGTGTGAGAGATAATAAATTTATATATTATAATTGATCTGTATATAGTGTGAAAAGTATTAAAATGATTAATATTATGTCGATTAATCATACCAATCAAAATTTGTCCCATGCAATTACAGTTAGCATCCAACCTCGTCGAGGGAACAGTTTCCGCCCCTAAAACGCAAAAACCGCGCGAAAACACAAAGGAAACCGCCGCAAACCGTTGCTAGTGCACCCAACGACGACAAAAGAGAGACCTACAACCGGACTCGCTCTCTCACAAGCTTTGGGAAATTTCGCCGCTCGTGCAAACATCGCGCGCGCGGACTAAATAGTTTACGGTCGGACGTGAACTTTCGCGCACTCGCAACCGAGGAGGCGAGAGCAAGCGCCAGCTGTATATACCCGTACGTACGTACGTGAGCCCGCCGTTCTCGTGATTTGTAAACGAGGCGAGCGTGCGAAGATATTTACAAACTCCGGGGGGAACTCGAGCGCGCGCGGCGTTCTTTGAAATAATAGCGGGGCTCGATTTGTTTGAGATGCGATTTTTTTTTCGCCTGGGAATTGTGAAGGGGAAAGAGATCGATCGGTGTTGATTTTACGTGATTTTCTATGTATCCTAAAAATGAAGCTTTCTGGAAATCTCTGTTATGTTATCTGATATACTTGAGAAGTTTCAATTCAAATGCTATTGCAATAATGTTTTTGTGGTAGTATTGTTGTAACAATATTGTTGAAATATGGAATTTTTACATTTATCGGAATATAAATAATATTTTTATTAAAATGCAATTTCCATTAAAATGGAATTTCGATATATCATTTTTAGCCAGCGAGTTAAAAATTAATTGTCGATTATAACGGTTATTCAACTCCGATAATGGATTAAAAATAATACGCGAACAAGGTAAAAATAATCCTTTATACAAAGTCCAAAATTATTTTAAAATGTAATCCTTCAAAAACGTTACCTTTTTCCGCAGCAGCCCCCAAAAAAAAAGACTCCACACAGTCGCCTCTCGATTAAACGAAATTCCATAAATTAAAGTATAAAACCACGACAAAAGCTCGTTCATTAACCATTCCCCGAAAATTGAATCTCAAATAAACTCGCCGCGATAAAGAACTATTCTCGTCGGGGCATTATCATTCCGAAATTAAATCAACTAAAAGTATCACAAACAAACATTCCGCGCGCTTTCTCTCTGTCTATATCCCAAAGGAATTCAAAAGCCTCGTCCAAACAAAACGCGCTCGGCGAGCTTTTCACTCGACCCGTCTCTCTACTACAAAGCGCAAAGAAAAATCCACTTCTTCCCTCATCCCCCCGGTGGTATATTCCAGGCAAAACAAAAGAGGAAGCGACTCAGACGAACCGAGCTCTTGCGCGCACGGAACAAATCGGCATTTATTTATCACTATGCATAACGAGCCGCGCCATCAGCATTATTCAACGCTCGCGCGCGCTCGCGAGAGAAACTTGCCCCTTATTGTGGAATTTCCAAGATACAAAAGCGAGCGAGCGAACGCGCGCGATTTGCGATTCGAATGAGAAGCAGCGGAAGAGAAGGAGAGACAGAGAGAGAAGCCGCAATTTTAGGTCAGCGCGCGAGCAAGCGATAAACCGTTCGCCGAGGCGAGAGCGGAAAATCAATAAAGGAGGAAATCGACGCGTATAGCACCGACGCTTCTTCCTCTTGTGTCTCGGTTTTCTGGAGAGCAAAAGAGTCGTTAATTGACTCGCTAATTAAACGAAAATCCAGCGGTGAGCAGTGGAGATTCGCTCGCCCAAATTGCTAATCCGTTATTACCTTTTATTTCGTTTCGGGGTCGATCCCGAGAGTAAGAGGAGGGGGGATATAACCTACTTCCGAGCGCGTCGATCGGCGACGTCGATAAATAATCGTGAGTCGCTGTTGCCGCTGCTCGGTAGCTTTTGTCTCTCGCTCTGGCTTACCTGCAACAGAGAAAGGGGAGAAAAGTGTGTTAAGTACGAGAGGTGAAAATATCGAGTGGTTCAGTGTCGTTTCTTAAGAATTTATGGTCGTTTGTAATTGCTCTTTTAAAATACTCTGTACGGTTAATGATATTGTAAATGATTGTGTTTAAAATTCATTACTTTCTTTTTTTCAATTGGACGCTATCATTTTTGTAGATTTAACCAGACCAGTGTGTAATCAATACGATATTTAATAAAGTAATATTTTTATAGATTTATTTACAGAGGTTTAAAACTTTTCATGCGATTCGTGATTTGATTATATACATATTAAACATCATTTATTCCATGAAATGTATTCCACGAAAACTTGACAGGCCACAAAAGCTAGTAAATCCTTTTTATAAAACAATTTGCGTAATGGACGCTGCGAGCTCACTTTTTTTTTACGAGATCGACGAAGACATTGATGCCAATTACGAAATTGCCGTGTAAAACTAATAACACTTTTTCGTAAATTGCAGTTGTTTTAGTAGCAAACTACTTTATGAAACTCGGGCTAAATTAGTCGTTAGCCTCCAGGGGTGAGGCTAAAGGTAACAAAGTCTATGATTAAAATAGTGTTTTAAAACACAAACTTCGTTCCCACGGAAAATTAATTTTTTTTTTCGTTTCTCTTTTCATGAAACTTATTTTGCAAAACAGTTTTAGAACTTCGTAAATCTCGCGCCGAGAGGTAATTGAATTTGCGGGACGGTGGAGAGAGAAAATTCAGGAGTATAAAACTTTCGTAAAAACTGTCAAGAAAAATGCTCTCGAATAAAGCCGTATATATACCTGAAAAATTAAACTCCCGCGCGACTATTGCATAATAATTCACCTAGCCAATAACTTTTTATTACACGTTCATTGCGTGGCATAAAAAGACATCCTAACTTCGATCCCACGTTCCACGCGAATTTCATTACATCCCACTTACGTGAAACTTCATCTTCCAAATTACCTGCACACATGTCAAACCTTCCCCGTAAACACTGAATACAACCCCACACACAGCGTCTTTCTTTCTTTCCTTACACGCGCGCGCGGATGCTAAGGAGACGAAAGGGGGTAGTCGACCTGTGTTAACCCAGTTCCTTTCGAGTGATCAATACAAGAAGGAGCGCTCGGTGCTGCTGCTGCTGCTACTCTCGCGCCGCCCTCCCCTTCTTCTTCTTCTTCTCCCCCGACACATACACACACATACACATTCTTAATCCGAAATCGACTCTGGCTCAAACAACAGCAGCAGCAGCCGAGGAAAGTTTATTCCTTCGCGAACCGAGAGGTGGCTTTATCGAGTTATACCAGCAGCTGCTCGCCGCGAGAATAATTTAATTGTCTGCGGCGATTGATTTTTTACAGCGTCGGGCATAAGTCGTTCTCTCGGTTATATAGCGTGTAATTCTTCGGGAGGAGATCGCTCCCTCTGTCCGACATGTATTTTTAGAAATGAAATCTAATTTCGCCCGTCTTTCGTGTATACTTATACACACACACACACTTGACGTTGAAAAGCGATAAAAATGTACAAACTTGGTGTTATTAACGATTACAAAAGAACGTAATTATATTACGCGCTCTAAGGTATATAATCGCTGATTAAACTTTTATAAGCGCGCCTGCGCGCCGGGAGCAAGAAAAAAAAAATTGGGTTATACATCCTTAATTATCGCGCGCCCGGAAAAACACACACACACCTTAACAGATTTTGAAATGCATGAGAACGCTCGCTCGAGCTCTCGAGGTAATTGGGTATATATACGCGGGGCTGAAGGCTATACGTTTGCCGCCTCTAGGTACATATATATACGCACAGCCGTCTTTCGCTGCTAGGCGGCCGGTAATACATTGTTAGCAGAACTTATAGGCAAATGGGAAAATCGATAAACCTATTAACACATTAAAAACGAGTTTCTAAAGACCTCTCTCTTTCTTTGCATGTCATACCCGCCGTCGCTCTCGATTTATCCTCGTTTTTATACAATAGCGTGCATTATTTGCACGTCGCGACAAAGCAAACTTCGCCCTCTCGGTATATATTTCTTATCGAATTTTTGATTGAAAGCAGCGAGCTATTTTTATTTGCACCGTGATGTATCGAACAATCGGAGAGGATGTAGGAGAAAGAGCTCGCAGCTTTTTCCGCGAATCCCCGGGATTCGTTAACAACACGCTTGCATCGCACTCACTATCTCTATATACACGTATACAAAGTTATTATTTCATAGTTTTCGCTCGTATTTTTTTACACGCGCTAGCCGAAACCCAACAACTCTTTCTCCAATGCTTGCACGTATATATAAAACGAGATATTCTTCGCCTCCATTATTTTTCCATCGAAAAGCAGAGCATGCGCGCGCACAATCAAATATTTGCACGACTCATCGACGTGAACCCCACACTGCGCCTCTACACATTCGGCAGAAGGGTGGAATTCGCTCTCGAGCTTTTCCTCCGGGAGAGAAAGGAAAGAGAGCCGAGCTTAACGAGCGATAAATGGATTCTAACGCGAGCCTCTCGCTGCGGATACATCCTCTCGCCCCGACGAAGGCAATATCGCGGATAATTGAATTTCTTCTCGCGGCGCGCGCGCACCCGGCGTATATAACGCTGATTCATAACGACAAAATAGGAAGGTAAAGTGGTGCGAGGTACATACGCGTATATATACGTGGAGAGAAGCCGTTCAAGTTTCTCCCCTCTCGGTACGGAAGCCGGCGAAAAAGGACGAGAGAAGGAGGAGCAGCGCATACCCTTTCGCGCGCATCTGTAATGCGAGACCGGAAATGCGATTTTTTTTTGTGTGCGCCACAGAGAAGAGCGAGCGAGTGAGCAAGGCCGTAGCGCGTGGCGGTATATACATACACAAGTTAGTTGGAAACACGGTCACGGGCTGCGCGCTGCTATATCGTACTTTTATAATTTCATTCCCTACTCTCTTTCTGCGAAGGTGCGGTTTATTTTCACGCACTTATATACGCACGATTTTCTCTTTAGATCGAGCCGACTGTATTTTTTTCCTCTATTTATATAGAAGCAGGCTTGCGTCGTACGTGTCGCGTCGTTATAAAGAGGGGATTATATAGCTACCCCTGCGCGCGCGATAAGTACATTGTCCACACATATACACGAGCAGCGTATTGGCGAGAGAGAGAGAGAGAGCCGCCATGTGTATATATACAAGGGTTGTTGAAAATTAGAACGCATTATAGCGGCCGAGAGCGGAGGCACAATTGGAGCGGCTCTAACCCCGGAATTAGAGCATGTGCGCAATTGGTCTCGTTTTTCACCCTCTTCTATACTCGCACTCTTTGCGCTAAACGGCAGCTGTGAAGTTCTCCCCGCGCGCAAAAACAATTAATCGATAAACTCTCTCTCTCTCTCACTTAACAATTTCCCCCGTAATGGTATAGTCTAGACATATCCGCATATAGAGCCATTAAAAAGCTCCGTCGAGTCGACAGAAAAAGCCCATCTCTCGAGAAACAAAACAATTCACTTAATGTAAAATCGTTGTCGATCGCCTCCCTCCTCGCGCCGCATAAATATGTATGCGCTTACCTCCTCCTCCTCCTCTGAACAAAGAGGCGCAGGCTCGCTCGCTTGGCTCGCATCAAAGCATTACGTGCATAAAGGAGACAAGATCGCGCGCGAGAAGGATCTCTCTCCGTAAGGCCCAGCGAGTATATCCACGTACGTACGTACAGAGAGAGGAAGTATATATACACGCCGGAGAGAGAAAGAGAGAGAGGGGAAAAATCGCGGCAATAAATTTGCATAGGTTTATCGGCCGGCCGGCGGCTGCGGCCCCCCCTATGACTAGGGAGAACCGGAGAAACGAGACGCGAGCGAGAAAGACTATAGGAAGGTAGATTATATATATAGGTGGTATATGTGTGTGAGTATATGAAGAATATACACGGTCTCGCGCGCACGAGGCTCAATTGGCTCCATTGACTCGCGTGTACACCCATTTTCATACTCTTGCACACACACACGAGCGAGTGAGGAGAGATAAACTGGGAGCGCGCAAGAGAGTAAGGTCAAGGGACCGCTCGCGCGTTGCCATTATGCGCCAACAATGGCCGCATTGTCCGGCGCACTCGCGGCGATGTGACATGCGCGAAGGCATCCGACGAGGAGAAGGAAGAGAGAGAGATCGTATCGCCAGATAATATTGTGCCCGGTATATTCCTCCAGGCTTGATTTTAGCTTCCAACTGTGTGTGTGTGTATGGAGAGACGACAGGCTGCTTTTTTTTGTATGTGTGTGATGCTCGGGATTCCTGTGGCTTTTTAGCGGGAGGGAATTTGGGTCGGAGATTAGCGGGGGGGATATATATAAGGGAGCTTGACCACGCGATGCGGGAATTCGATAGGCGAATATAACGAGACGGTAATGACCTTCGCGTTGGTTTGGTACATGCTGGCTAGCTCTCGATCTCCCATCGTCTCGGAAGTAGAACCTGCACTACTATACTATATACAAAAGTATGTATATAATATACTGGAAGAATGTGTGCTGTTGTACATGCCTATTATATACACTCTCCCCGCCCCATAAATCACTAACCACCACGTCCAAAGAATATCTTCGCTCTCGCTTAAAATGAGGCCCCCCATAAACACCAATCCGGACCCGTCTGCAATAATTCCGTAAATCAGCGCTATATAAGCGCACTTCTCGTCATAACGAGCCGCATCTCTGATCTCCCCATCAGCGAGAAATATAAACCTCGCGATCGGTGCTGTTTCAGTGTCACACTGTACGGCGCTCGCTCGCTCGCGCGAGATATAGAAGCGAGTGGAGTGAGAGATGGCCGCCGCGCGCGTATACACTGCGGCGGCGGTGCGGCGTGCCTACCGTTAAGTTCACCCGAGGCCAATAACCCAGGCGCGGTAAACTTATTTGGAATAGTTTCTCTCTGTATAGAGGCTGCTGCTGCTGCTGCTGTGCAGTGAACGATCTGACGATGACGATATTACAAGCCATAAAGATGCCAGCGATGCCGAGCAAGAGAGAAGGAGCGTCATGCCTCGCTGGTTCTTGAGAGTTCGATATATCTGAGAGTAGTGAGGGGGAGCGAATTCCCTTCCGCCTGTGATGGCTTATATGGCGAAATCGTAGAATCGAGAGAGAACGAGGGCATTAAAATGTTTATACGTGATGCGAGGATGATCCGAACACTTGTATGACGAATGCGTGTCTAATTGTCATTTCTTTTTGTCTGTGTTTGCGTTTAATCATGTGATTAACGCGCACGATTCCACGGAATGTGAATTAAAAACATATGCCGCGGGGTTCTTATCTTGGCTAACAACTCACTCGTCGCACCGCGTGACACTAATCGCGAGCACGGCCAATAATTGTTCAATATAATAAATTCGTTTTTTTTTCTTCTTCTTCATCGTCGCGCTTAAAGCACACACGGAAAAAAAATTTTGGCTTATCGATAACGATTTATAAATAGTCCCTCTCCCCCAGAAATATATGTGTACATGATGTGTACATACACACAGTTATGCAAACGCGCGACTCGCTCGAATGTAAATTCGGAGCGCGACGAACACGGCTCCGTTTCGTAAAGACCGCGACCCAGATAAATTTCGAGACAAAGGCCGTATGCCTGCCGCACACACTTGTGTGTGTGTATTATATACGAGGGCCGAATCAAACGACAGGCAATTTCTCCTACCCAGTCAAAGAAGAGAAGAAGAAAAAAGAAATATACGTAAAAAAGAAACCTCCGCATTTGCCTCTCGCGATCGAGGTTTACTGCCGCGCTATCCCGCACAACAACCCATTGGCCCATTTTCGCCTCTCGACTTTCCTTCCTGCGTCACGTGTGGATGCTCGCTCGCAGCGAGCGTCACGCATGGATGCAGCGAGCTATTATATATGAACGGCCGATGCTCTGCACACGTCTTTGTCTCTCGGTCGTGTGTGCAGAGAGCCAGCTCGAATTCCAGAGAGTGTGACCCCGGAGCTATGGCCCCGATGCACCGTTGCTCGCTTCTGCTGTGCGGCTGGCGATCGCGCGGATGGGAAAACGTCCGAGTGATTTGTCGGCGCGTGGAGAGAGAGAGGAAGAGGAAGGTGGACTGAGGAGGAGTTGAATGGCTCGGTAATGTTGATTGATCGGCCGGCTGTGCGCCGGCTCTCGCGGGAGTTTTGTGGAGACGAGGTTGCGGAAAAGTTTCGTGTGTGCGCGCCGATTGAATGGAATTATCGAGTAGATTGCGATGGTTGGTGGTGGATGTTAGTGCTCGGTTTGAGTAGTAAGTTGTGATCGATTGGGTGTAGTAATAATAATAAGAGATTTATTGAATTGACATTATTTTTTATAGGATTTTGATCAATTTATTAGTATTGTATAATAATGATCAATGAACATTTAATTAGAAATCGTGAATTTTATGGACCGTCAACTTTTTTATATTAAACATGCTTAGAATAATTTATTCGTTATAAGCCAAAAATCATTTTCACGAAGTATTAAATTTAATAAAGAATTAAATTATCTGAACGCATGATATTATATTTTAAACAATCTCTTTTACTTTTCATTATAATTCTCAAAACCTTCTTTTTATTACTAAAATTAAATATTTGTTTATGGTTTTGAATTTTACCGCACAATTCAATAACCAATGTTATTCTGTTTAACTTCTGGCCATACCTTTAACAAACAATTGTAACATTTTATTTATTATTTTAAAGCTATTACAACCAACATTAATTTAATTATTATTTATTTAATACTTTTCACTTTAATCATTTTCATTCCAATAATTATCATCAAATAAATAAATTAATATTTTCGCGCCTTTTATCCAAGATCCAATCATAAATCAAATCTATAGAGGCTTCACATTATTTCCGGTCATCACTCTTTTAAGAAGGGATCTGAAAATTCAATAAAAAAAATCGTATCGTGGTCCATCCCGATAAAAGCAATCCCACCGGCCTGCCACTCGACGACAACAACAACAACAACAACACCTAAAACCCCCGCTAATCTCCAAGAATCCACAGCAGTAGCGGCGACGGCGGCAACTTAACCCGTCCTCCTCTCTCAACCTGCGGAAAATCCCCCCGATAGACACACACAAACACTATACACACAGAGAGGGAGAGGAAGGACTAGTGCGGAATCGAGCTCGTAAAATGTTGGCTCTCCTGCGGCCGCGGTTCCTCCGAGTAAACACGCCGAAGAAATGCAGCCAAGAGAGCGAGAGAGAGAGAAGCCCGGATGATTGGAATTAGAAATGCCGACACCGCTCGCGGCGCGTTCGCTCCCGGAATCCCAACGAACAATTGGCTCTCTCAGTCGAGTGGGATTTAAAAGTAACCGTAAGATAGCGGCCTCGATGGGTTCTTCTTCGGAATTCTTCGGCTGTGAGGTGACGAGTAATTGGTTTTGTTGGGGGCGAGCTGCACTATAAGAAAGAACGAGTTAATTGTTTGCGAGAGTGTAATTATGCGCTGCGAGAGCGTCGTTAAGTATGATGAATTAAGACTTTATTCCTTAACGATTTAATTGCTCCCCCTGTCTGTATTATATACGCCGAGAGCATCATCCTACACACTCTGCTATTACATTTAAATAACGTTTGTATTTCATTAACATCTCAAAGAGCGCGTGCTCGTAATTCACGCGATTAATTAACTCCCGCGTTATTTATATAAAAAATAATAACCCCTGCCAGTAGCAACGTTGCCGTAAATCATTTCGTCACACGCATAAGCGCCGAATATAATATCTGCATAAACCACATCCGCTCTCTTGAAGCGCGAGCACGCGCGTATTTTATATATATTATATACGATATATATCAGAGCGAGCAAAAGAGAAACTCAACGGCGGCGGCGGCGCGGTGAGAGATTAAAACGAAAAAATCTCGAAAATCGAACTGCCGCTCGCGCGCGCTCTCGACCCAAATAACCCGACGTTTTACGACGAACGAGAGAGACTAACAATGAACACGGTGCGCTTACATGCGCGCTCACAAAAGAAAGATCTCTCTCTCCTCGTTGCATGTACACGTTATATATATGTATACAGTAGGTACACGGGAGAGGCAGGCGCGCAAAAATAAAAATAAAAGAGAACCCGGGCGAATATAAAATTGCGGTACACATGCGTACTCGCGCGACTGCTGCTGCTGCAGCGACAGCGAAGGAAAAAAAAAGAGAAGGAGGAGAAAAAAGTAAATAACCCGCCGCCGAGCGCACGACGTTATTGTTTTCGATTCTCTTTACGTGGCGAAAGTGCAGCGCTCTCGCGAGAGAGAGAGGAAAAAGGGTCTTGCAACTCTCGGTCGCGTCTACTCACACACACACACACACAGCCGCGCGCACACGCGAATATATATCTCGGGGCGCAAAATCACGCGATTTTCACATCGATTTCACCGGAGGTGCACGTCGAAGTAACGCGCTGCCTGCGCGCGCTGCAGTGTACAGCGGCGGTGGCGCGCCCGAAGTACTTCCGCATTCTCTCGCTCGCTCGCTCGGCGTTTATCGGTCCGCTAGTCAGCGCTCGTGAAACGCAATTTATGCCCCGGCACTTTCCTCTCGCTGAATTAACAGCGCACGAGAGCTTGGACGTGGCGCATATGTGTGTGGGTATGCGTGTGAATGCACATTTTTATGTGACATCTATTATGGCAGCGTGTGCATGTCTGGGTATATGTGTGTATAAGAGTGTGAGCCTGTTCGATCGAGGCATACTTATAAGAGAGTACATTTTCTTGCAGAGTAGAGTTTGTTTGGGAGATAACTGCAGCGCGCGCGTTATGTTTAATGAATAGTTAATCGAGCGGAAAAGTGACGCTTAGAGGAGGAAGGTATGTAAGCTACGGCGAATGGTTTTTATTGAGTTGGGATGCTCGAAAGTTTATGATATTTGGTGTGTTTTTTTTTACAAATAACTTACTATACTGCACGATATAGCAAGATTAATCTTGATATTGTATTGTTGCCTCAATATTCAAGACAATAATCGATACAATATTTATATGCAGTTTTCGATACAATATCAAGATTGTGGTGTCA